>CM077802.1:27162779-27302779 GCA_039737535.1 Lagodon rhomboides | reverse complement strand
TCGGCTTACTTAACTTAGCATAAAGGCTGGAGACAGCCAGCCTGGCTCTGTTTGGAAGGCCGATATGTTCCCTTCAGGTGAGTATTGAGAAATGCCACAGGCGGTCGGTGAATTGCTTTATTGAGTTTCCAGACAAGTTTAACAACAGGCCCACTTAAAAAAAACAACAACAAAGAAACAGATAATCAGGATCAACGTCACAACATTACAGTGAGAGTAATAAAAAAAGGGCTTCATTAAAATGTCTACAAACCCCTGAAATGAAACTGATTGTGAACAATCACAAGAGTCACCTTCTTCCCTTTTTAAGCTCCTGCAACACAATTCATCAACAGGAAATCAGGATGAGAAGAAAAAGAATGGGCTGAAACTTCCAAGAAGGGACAAGTATCATCATCAATAATAGTCACAGTAATAGATTGCTCAAATAGCGTGTATTGCACATGTGTACACATATATGCACTTTATATATACATGTGAGTCAGCAAGAACTAGACAAATGTTGAATTGTCGCAACAAGAAAGAATCTGGATTCAAATGACAGCACAGACAAAGAAGAGTCAGGAATGTGCTTGTGATCAGTTCCAACAAATCTGCGTTTTTTTCCAACTGTTCAGTCACGAGCCAGACGAGAGAGAATAACAGAGAGAACGTCTCCCCCCACAAAAACACAAAGAGGTAAGAGAGAGAGAGAGGAGGTGACAGTCGCACCGATACTGAACCTCCTCTGTCCCGGCCAAAAGTCCAAAGATACCTGGCCCCCCCACACCGCATCAGAGCAGGACACTACATGTACACCATAGTATCAAACATATCAAGAAATATACAGTCATGTAGCAAAATAGTCTGTGTGTGTGTCTGAGTTTGAAAGTGTGCGTTTCACCTTAGTGTGTGTGTGTGTGTTGGGTGGGTGTAGCAACAGGAAAGCTCCGGAGCCTCTGGACTGAAGAGGTTTCATCGCTCTGACGACACAAACCACCAGCACTGGAAGGATTGTATTGCTAGCAGGAGACTGTTGTTAATATTTAACAGGGGGGATGGACCCGATGTGTTTTATTCACCCGCGACTAACAAACTGACTCTTTTGGTTCTTTTGATTTCACAGTCATGGTCGGGGCTATAAATTAAATCTCTCACAAACCTCGGTCAGATAACGGACCAATCAATCAAGCATTCAATTAGACAACCCCTCTGCCTCTCCACTCTCTCTTCTACTAGGGGGATGGAAAGGGGGGATGTCAGGCTGTGTCATATCAGGATGCACAGACAAATCTCCCCTCAATTCACCTACTGATAGTTACAGTTTTAAGAAACTCTGCTGGCGCCCCATATTTTCATGAGGACTCATCACCAGAACCCCAGAACTATATGGGCTCCTCTGAACTAACCCTAACCAGAACTGTGCTGAACTGAAAACAACCTCTTGAGAGTTTATTCTGCAATTTGTGCTTGTGTGTGGCCTCTTTCAGCAGCGTTAGACCACGCAGCAACCAACCTGACTTAAAGATCATTCTGTTTGTTACAATTATGGTCTTCTTTTGGCTTTCATTTCATTTCACTGCGATTCATTACTAAATCTCTGGACAGAGCAACATCGCTACAATGAAAGGCAGGGGTATGTTCAAAAAGAATTTGTTTGAACATCAGGATTCAAAAGGAGAAAGTAATTACAGCTGATCCGACCAAGGCTCGAAAAGCAGGGCAAGCATGTCGTCTCCTTTCAAATTTAGCGTACATTTCTAGAAATGTTGTTATGTTGCTGTTATTTTAATGCTGTGGATGTTCGGGTCACATGCTTTGTGTTCAATATGATTTCCTTTCTGTTTTAGTCTGCTTCAGTTGCAACATTGCATTTTGTTTTTTTACGATACACCAACTTTTCCCACCTCAGCCGAGCATAAAAACTTTTTGGTGACTCTACGTTTCTGGCATGTCCACAAAGGTTTCGTTATGTCCAAATTGTAAACGTGCATAAAAATGTAGGATGGAAAGACACCAAGACGAGCAGGCTTTCCTCAAGGACATTGTAGTTGTTTGCACACAAAAGGTGTGAAGAAGCTTGATCTAAAAATTCTGATCCTGTCTTACTTTCTCAGTTCTGCACACCCGACCAATCACAGCATCACGTCTATGTGACTGTCAGTGTCAGTTTTGGGAAGTTACAGAAATGGTCAGCTACAAGATGGGTCTTGCAAAATTGATTATCTAGCCTTGCCCAGTGGTTCACCATAAATCTGGTGATGATACAAAGGAGAAAAAAAAGAAAATCTGCCAAACATGGTATTTCGTAAATTTTTCTAATTTATCCCTAATCTTTACTTTTAATTGTGAATACCTGATTGCTTTAGACCTGTAGGGACTCAATACACGTACTTTTTGGTTGAACTCATATTCACTCAAATTCAATCAATGAAAGGTTGTGAGTAGACATAGCTTCTCTTTAAAAAGGTCTCAACCCCTAAAAAAGGACTGGGAAGAGCTAATCTAAACCACATAATCTGGCAATTTTAGGCGAGCTTGCATGATCATTTGTCTTTGTACAGGAAAAGTCTTGGCGCACAGCTATGTACAGCGCACAGTTCACTGGCGGTTTGTTAGTGTCTGACTGCTCGCGTTTCTTGTCCAATCACACTTTATAAAAAAAAACAACTTCCAGTCTGCGCCGTTTAACTTGGTGAATACAGTGCTCTCATCACCTCTGCCAAGGTTTGTTGGTTGGTTGGTTTGTCGGCAGGATTAAACAAAAACTGCTGACAAATCAAGATTTCCACAAAACTTGGATGGAAGATGGGTCTCAGCCCAGAATAGACCCCATTACATAGTCATGCAGATCTGGATTAAGGGAAAGATCCAGGAACTTTTTCTCATTCCCTTAAACATTGTGAGATTGGGCATTTTTCAACAATTGTGTTAATTTCTCAGGGAGTAATACATAGTTATTGATGAAAATAAAAATCAGGTGTATTTTGGTGGCTGGTGTCTATGAGTGGGCCTTGGTGGAGGTATCACTCTACTTAGTGTTCTAGGTACTTATGGGAATGATGTCCAAAACTACAAAAAAACAGGTAAGGCTGAAACATTCTTCATTAGACAATCGGAATTCATGATTTGTTGGTGTTAATTACAAAAAAAAAGTTGATAACATAATCAAGGCATTTTAAAGTGGGGTAGATATTCTTTAATTGACTGTCTTCTTACATGCGGTTGTCACTGCTAGCTTGTCCCACCACAGAGCGATGTTTTGTTCCTTTGTGCCTGCAAGAGCTTCAAACTGACTGCTGTTACTGACTACTGGTTTTATTTGGACAAAATAGCCTTAGTGTTTATATTGGTACAGAAAGACTACACTGATTTATTGAGCTGTGTTTCTTGGTTCAATCTGTTGATCAATCAATACTCAGTCCATTCCACCTGACAGATAATACACATAAAGAGCTCTACAGGAAGCTTCACAAATGATATAAGCTATGACACCATCTGCTGCGATACCATGGCAATGCTAAAGCTGGACATTGCAGTTCTCTTCCTCTCTGTTCCGGTCACTGCTGTCTTCCTATTAGTGTTATATTGCTTTAAACAGATGAGACCCCAGAGGCAGCAGTGTGAGCTACAACACTTGCTACACCAGGGTCCAGAGAAATGTATCTGAGTGAGGTTGAAGATTGTGTCCAGCAGTCAGATTACTGAGTGACTTGAAAGTGTGAGTTTCTATAGATGTGGATAATAGAATGGTCCAGTTCTGAAGCTTTGCATCTGATGGGCATCTTAAACGAGCAGAGAGGTGGCAAATAGTATGGCTAACATCTCCGTCCTCTGACATGATCAGTCAGTTTTTGAAAAGTTTGGAGGTTGGAGGTGGCCTCATGTTACTGAAAACATGAAAACCTTACCTGTTTGTGCCATGTTTGCCAACAATGAAATGGGTGTGTATGGAGTTTTGGTTTAACGGAAAGCTCTTTCATCCATTTTTAAAGCTTTTACAAGTTCTACTAAAAACAAGTCTTCAACAGTCTTCAACATTTAACTGCAGTTGGAGAACTGTACCATCATTTGTGGGAATAGTCCTTTTTTTAAAGCCACTCTTCTCTACACAGTTTTCAATTAAAATATGTAATATATTTACCTGAACTGTAGTTTTCTTTAAAAATACATTTTTTTTTTACTTGGTTGGCGAAGCATAAGCATTACGCTTAAGAAGTTCATTTTTCAAAATGGCACAAGAGCAATTTAACCTCAACCTTTAACCTTTACACTACATGTGTATGGTGGTTGCTGACAGTATCATTAAATTTGTTTCAGCTACAAGGTTGAAAATATGAACTCATCGGATGGTAGGTAATCGTCTTAGCAACTTCAATGTGGGAATATGCCTGGTGCAAACTAAGAGGTTAACAAAAAGACCCAATGTACCCTGATCATGAAAGGTATCCTCTTTAAACATCAAGTTCAGTTACTTCTGTACATTGGCTTTTTCAAACAACACACGTTGCATGCAAAAAATGTTTTGCTCAGCCCAATCACCAGACTAAATGTTGACAATGTATGTTTCTGCAAAACCACTGACATGTTAAAACCTTTCAATTTTTTTGTTGCAATGTTGCAAGTTTTTGTTTCTTTAGGTTCAGTTTTCAATCCTATGTAATGACAACACTGTTTTTATACTCTGGTTAATTTTAGGCACAAAAAGCACCTGGTTAGGGTTAGGAGAAGATCACCTTTTGTTTTCAAAATACCCATTTTGGTCACCACAAACACAGCTGGAGATGTTCAGAGGTCATTTTTAAAACCCTGGTTTCACACTTACAGTTGTAGAAAGTCTCAAACACAGTCCTGAACAGTGGTCACTGGCTTGACAGCCTTCTTGCCTGTAACTCCACCACCATCCTCTCCAACTTCAGACATTTAGTATAAATGTAAACATGATGACACTTTTTTTGGAAATGTCAGTATGGTATGCAGCCTAACCTGCACCCTAACCACGTACAAATGTGAACGTATCAGTGGTTTCTTGAAATGTTGACTGCCAACATTATACTCCGGCAAATGATTTGCTGCCCAACACTAGCTTGTTATTCCTTGGAGTTAAGCCAAATTTAACTCCTCAAATGAGATGAATTTGCCAAGATTCTGAGGTACCATGCCAAATATAATGACAGTTCATGGCAGGTTCTACTGAAATATTTTTGGAGGTTGAATTGAAAGTGGCCATAAGTGACTCATGACTCTTTCAGCTCTCTGACATCTCCCGCTTGGACCTCCATAGACCAGATCTTGTGCTCCAACAGGTGGCCTTCTGAAAACACTGTGACTTCCTGTGTCACCTTTGATTTATATGGTTGGTATTGGGTTTAATGTAAGCAACCTTTTATGGTCAGGGTAAGTCATATATTTTGTTACTCTTAAACTGCCTGACATTGTTCCTCATCTTATACATTATTAAGAAGATTAGTGACCATCTGTTGAGATGGTATCTCAAACACTGTCAGTGACTTAAATGTACCTGTTACAGGATCTGGTGAATCAACTTTGATATGCATTAGGACAGTCATGGCTAATGAGGGGCTAGCCAATGCTGCATTCCAGAAAAATTACAATAGAACCCCACTTAAAGTTGAAAATTGTAGACACAGGGTGCATCCATCTATCCCGACTTAACACGGGAGCAGTTGTCTGATGTCACACAACAACGGCAGCACCCATGGAATACGATTCCAAGTATAAAAGTGCTGTGAAGTAATAGGTGTAATGGCGTCTGTTACCTTGTATGTCGTTTCCTCCCGCTATTTTGTGTATATATGCAAAGAGGCTGAGGGTTTTTTGTTAACTTTTGGGGTCTTGCACCTGGAACGTTTGGAGATCTGAAGTTGTAATTAGGAAATTCTGACCTCTGACATTGACTGAAACGCAGCACAACTCCCCGTTGGACTACAAAAATGTATCATTACTGGACCAAGCTATTCACCTAGTCATGACCTTTGACGTTACGTGTCCTTTTCTGTAGTTGCTGCTGTTTGAATGTGGAGGGCAGCGCCCTGCTTGGTCCTGCCAGAGGAAATGGAGCTTGCTGTTCACCTTCAACAACAACAACAACTACTATAACAACTATCCAGCCACCCTCTGTAAACAAACAAACAAACAAACAAACAATTATCAGTCTGATGACATCAGACCTTGTGCTTACTTCCTGTCAAACAGCCAAATCTTTAAAACATCAAATTTCCAAATATTATATATTCATAAATCCAATCTGATTGGATAAAACACTGTTTACATATATATATTTATATATATTTATATAGAATATTAGTTTTTCTTTTTTATACAAAAGAGAAAGTATTTTGTGTTTTTATACATATATGTATGTACAGATATAGAAAAGAGACCACACTGAGTCTGCTGTGACGTAACCGTGGGCAACAAGACAGGAGACAGTATTTACACAAAACAGGGAATATTACAGTAATAATAATAATAAAAAAGAAATAAAGGGGACATGGTGGACATTGTGGTGTTTCAAAAACGTGCCACAATCCAACAGTCCCCTTTAAAGAAGAAGGGATGGGGCTCAGGTCAAATGACTCTCAACCAGAATGAGAGAAAGAGCGAGAAAGGAGCGGGTGGTCTGAAGTGACACTTAACAGGCCTGATCCTGAGACACTCACCAGATCCCATAAAAGTCAGATTGAATATTACTATTAACGTAATATTAATATTCAACTATTTTTACCGGAGACATCTAGTGTGTAATGATGGCTTTAGAGGCTTACCTTCAGTCTGTTGGGAACACCTGGTATGAATATTGTACGATTTGAAAGCAAATACAATTCTTATCAGGTTAAACACATTTCTGAATATATATTTGTATCAACGATCGTGATTCTCTCTCTCTCACTGTCTCTCTCAAGGTTGCTAAATAGTGAGATAAGAAAAAAATTAAGGCATCCAGATGAAGAAACAAAGACTCAAAAATGAACCGAAACAACAGCAGTATATGTGTGTGCATCAGTGTGTTTCTTCAGTCCTGATTGGCTGGTTGGTTTGCTGAGGTGCTGCGGCGGTGTTTTGTGGTTTCTGATTGGACTTTTTTTTTTCTTTTTTCTTTTTTTAAAAGGCACCTAGTTCCTCCTCCTTCTCTGCTCATTTTAAAACAAGTTATTCCTCCTCTGACAGCCAAACCCGTGTTTGCTCAGCCTGTCTCTCTGACAGACAAGAAGACAAGTCGTCTTCTTGCTGTCTGACACAGGACTAAAGGACTAAAGAGAAAGACAGAAGCGTAATTCGGCAAAGGAAGGGAAAGATTCAGTGGTGCTGCGTACAGGTGGTAAAGTATACAGGTCACAGGATGCGTCTCCTTCTCGACTCTCTCCTCCTCTGGTTTCCACAGAGAGGCTAACAAGTCGTCTGCTCCTTCTTAGGTGAGATAAACCAATAGGAAAGAGGTGTCTCCGTGCTTTTCACAAGCCCCACCTTCTTCTGCCTCCATACCGTTTTCCTCAGCCAATCGGACCAATGACAGCACTATTCCACTCTGTGTGTGCCTGTATTGAGACACACTCTGCAGCGGAGGAGGAAAAGGAAGAAGAAGAGGGGGTGCCAGAAGGAAGTGAATGTGGAGTTTTTGTGTGGATCTTGCTTTAAGCTCCTCCTACAATACAGGCTCTTCCTCCATTGGCTCCTCGGTGGACCTGCAGACAGTGCAAAAACAAATGTAACATTTAAGAGCACATACATCACAATGAATCAAGAGTAATATGCCTCAAGTGAAATGTTACACCTTGGGACACAAATACTAAACAGTAGTGTAGCTAAAGAGATTAAGCATGTAGCATTAGCTTGTATTTGTGACTTGTGATCATAGTTACATGATGTTGCTTTACAGTTAATGCTGTTAAATTCAGTTTTCAGTGATGGGTGTACTTCTCCTCCTGTTTAATCTGTGCAGGCGTGGACATAACTAACTACAGCTACTTAAATTAAGACCTTTATTCTGGTACTTGTGCTTTTATGTTTTTTTTTTTCCAAGTCTTTCATTTAACTCTAACTTAAGTATACATTACACCATGTAATCTACTTAGTAACTTTTAAAATCATAATTCTTTCTCCCTCTCTGTGCAAAATAATATATATATATTTTTTATTTATTATTGTTTTATTTTAATTTTGGGGCTACAAGTGTGACGCTATCACAGTGCACTGCTGACCTGCTGGTTTCCGTGTTGTCAGGAATGGTGGCTGGCTGCTCAACATCAACACAAAGGGAGGCCATTGCGCTGACTGTTTCTGCTTCGTCCTCCGATTGGCCCTTAGCCGCCAGTGGGCCATCCAGTAGCGAGTGGCCGCTCGTCTGGGATAAACTCTGGAGACAGGGCCAGTGTTTATCTGCAGGGAAAAAGAGAAAGATACATAAGGACTCAAGACATCTTGAAGCTTCTTATCACGGAGTATATTTGTGTGTGTGTTTCTTACGCTGGATCTCTATTACTCTTTCTAGGGACGCCCAGGCTTTTGGACATGGTTTCTCCTGAGGCCACTGAAACACAGAGTCACACTGACAGAGACAGAGAGTCTGAGTGTAAATAGAAATGCATGAAATCAACTAAAAAACATTGAGCAAACACAATGCTTTCAGTAAGGGCTGAAACACCATGACCAGAGGCTTCTTTACCTTCTGTCTAATTTGTATGTGTTGATCTGCTGAGTCCAAAGGAAAGGAATTACTCACTGTCACCTTTAAGAGGGTTGTGAGAAAGTCAACATCAGTCTCCTGTGTGTCAAGTATGGAGCTGGTCATGACATTTTTAGCCCAGCTTAGCATAATGATTGGAAGCAACAACAAAAAAAACAAGTTTGCGGTTTAGTGGGAGTTTTTCTGGAACTGTTTCTTGATCAACAACAAGTCTATCCATACATAGAAACATTTCTTGCTTCATCTCCAGTGATCCACTTTCTCAACAACAAGGAAGAGCTGTTATGGACTCCCGATCTGACCCGAGCTGCAATTTGTCATGTTTGTAAGTGGACATCTGCTGCTTGTGATCAGCTGCTCTTCTGCAGGTAGAGGTAAAGGACACTGCAGAGGCTCCTCAGCAGTCTGACAAACACTTATCACTATATTTGGTTGTAGTGGCAACGATGCAGTTTCCCCACACACTCATCGTAACTTGTCAGATTGCGTTGGAATGTGTTGTGTTTTTTTGGAATTCTCACATATGTAACCATATGATATCAAAACAGACACTTTGGCCATCAAACTGTGTGCTAATACATGGAGATTTAGTTGCACGATATACAGTCTCATTATCTTGCTTGCAGTATAATATCAATATATTGCCCAGCCCTATGTTAAAGTAACGTTGTATTAAAGATCTTTTTAACCTGACATCTGGGCTGGATGCTGTAGTGTCAGGTCACATGACCTCCTGAATATTATTTGTTTACTATAGAGTGGTGTGGTAATGTCGTATTTTTGTAGGCTAACCCAGAAGTTAGCATCGCCTTGGTTCCCTTGACAAAAATCCAATGAGATTGTTGAATTGGATTTTTGAATTTCACCGCAAATAGCACGATGATCTTCACAGATAAACACCACTTTTGTGATTTTCTAAGCATAAATTAAATCGCTAGAGGTAAAAAGCTAATGTTAGGCACGACTACCACTAAGCATCTCACTACACAATTACTATACACGTTTTCTGTAAATTGATAAATCTACAATTTGTAAAGTTAGAGTTGGAACAGATTGTGACTAAAGTCTGCCTGTAAAGATGGACTAGTGAGTAGGCAAGTCTCCATGTTCAGTGTGATGATGTTTAATGTCCCTGACAACTTCTGTAGTCTTATTAAGCCACTTGTTAGCAACTGCCCATGTAAGCTCTTTGCAATTCAATTGTAATAAAAAAAAACTCTGAAAACTCAAAAGACACAAGGGACCCAGATGTGCAAAAATGTTAGGACTACAAACTACACCACTCTATCGCTGGCAATAGTAAGCAGATGTTATGACAGTGGAAACCGAATAAAGCAAAAAGTGGTAGGGTTCATGAAGCTATTACCACAGCTGGACAGACATTGTCAGTGAGCAGGCTTCGGTTTCTTCCTCCAAACTGATCTCATTGCAATCTCACTGTGATGACGTAATTACTGTTCGTCCCAGCATGTAGCTCCTTTTTTGAGTTTAACAATCAGGGTTGGAATTTCGTCATATTAGGGGCAAGGCCATTTCGCCTTCACTTTTTTTTTTGACAGGCCACATGACAGGGCACAAAAGCCATTGAGTAAAATTCGATGGTTTTACCTTTCAGATTGATACCATAACATCCTAATTTATAATAAGACATGGATTATGTATTAAAACATTTTTTTAATACCAATATCAATTTAATGTTACATTAGAAAACAGGTTGTTTTTTTTTTAAAGTAGAGGGTTAGGTGATTTTGGTGACACTACACTGAATATTAGTGAAGTTATTGAATATTTCTCCCAGATAAATATCCAGAAATTCCCCAAAATTATGCCAAAACACATTTTTTTCCAAACAAACAGTTGTAGAATAACCAGCAGGAGACCACTGATGTGTGGAGTGATTTTGGTGACACTACACTGAATAATAATGAAGTTATTGAATATTTTTATAGTTTCTCTTTTGGGTGTTGCACTTTGTAGACGGTCCCTGCGCCTCGTCTCACAGACGGCTGACCACAGAGACCAGTGCTATGTGTCCAGCCCGGAGGAGCGCTCGTTTTGATGAAAATACGGTTGTAGCTCGTTGTCTACCTTACTACGGTAGTTAAGAGTCGTCGTTTGTGTTTTAACAATGTTTCGCTTTTGAGTTATTGATCCGGGAAGTTTGAATCTGTGAATCCCACTACGCTGCACTGGCGCTTTTTACGTGGGACTTGGACAGAGCCAGGGGCACAAAGGCCACTGTGGCCGTACGATGATTTTTTTTTCACGGGGCATCAAGGCCGCCGTGAAATTCCCACCCTGTTAACAATGTGTTGTAAAATGTGCCTCTCATGGCCGATACTGATAAGATAACAGATAATTTCAAATTTTTGTGTTTTAAAAAGAAGTTGCTTACCTATAATTATGCACACCTAAGAAGAAACACCAAGATATAGTGAACAAAAATGGATGATTTAAAGAGGTCATATTATGCTTTCTGGGTTTTTGCCTTTCCTTTATTGTGTTCTGAAGCATTTTTCTGCATGTAAAAGGTCTGCAAAGTGTCCACACCAAAGGGAGTTACTGTCTCCCACAGAAAACACGGCTCCTGCACTCCCTGAAACGGCTGGTTTGGAGTAGAGCCTTTACTTCCGTAACCTATGTGCGTCACTATGTAACAGGTTATATAAATATACATTTTCATACATTTATTATAAAATATATACACTCCAGCCAGTCAGCAGGCATACAGTTGCTACTGCTGTAGCAGCGTTATTTTAGATCACACTACCTTGCTCAACATGACCTGCTCTACTCTGCCTCTAGTTGGCTACATCCTGCCTGTTAAGTAATGCGCATGTGCGACTCTCATCAAAGATTGGACAGAGGCGAGATGTCTCACTCTGTTGCTAAAACAAAGCATTCAAGACACAGTGTGAAAGAGGATGCTGCAGCAAAAATAATGTGTCTTTTGAAAATTAAAGTAAACCTATTCTACTAGGAACCCCAAATAAAAGTATGAACCTCACAATTAGCATAGAGTGACCTCTGTAATATTCCACAGCTGTAGAGATTTATTATGTTATCAATTAAGTCAATGAAAACAATTTGGCTTTGTATTATCAGCTGTATTTACTGGGAATTATTTCCTTACGGATCGATAATGATAATATAAATGACTCATTATTGGGCTGATCATTTATTTGTCCGATATAAATATATCATGCATCCCTAAAAGAACACAAATAAGCGTATTTACCAAAATGTCTCTTTAACATTCAAAATGACAGTTCTGTTGCACTGAGCAGTTATAGTAGCTGTTTGTTTATCAATTCACCACATAGCTTCCTACTGCTTCCTATACTGGTCCTACTGGCACTGTAATTCCTTACTGTTCATAGAGATGTAGCTAACACCTCTCACACTGACATGACATTCTGACATTATTTCTCTCACCGGGTCTCCTAGAAGTGCAGACACGCAGGCCTCTGATGCGTCACAGATGGCAGTCAGGTCATGACCGCCCTCCAGTGCCATAACAACACGCCCACCTGCCAGACCCATCAGCAGCTGCGTTAGCTGCCCGAAACCTGCCAACACACCAATCACACTCAGGAAACACTCATACAAACCATTCGGCCATTAAGTCAATTAGATAGGGTATAAAAACTCTACTCGGTTGGGTCGCCATGGTAACCAGTGCAGTACTCACACTTGGCTGAGACATTGTATCCTCCCAGAGGCGACTGGTGACCCTCCACTGCATCGAAGCCTGCCGACACCAGGACCACATCTGGACTGAACTGCTGGGCGATGGGCATCACCACACTCCTACACACACACACAGACAAACACACACCATTTTACACCATGATGTTTATTTAAGCCTGGTTCATACTGAACACAAAGTGACTTTAGGCCTGACCTTACTGGTATGAATTTGGCTGCTGGGGATTTTTTTGTGACTATTCAAACTTCTTTAGGATTAAAAGAGCAAATACTTTCTGCAAGCTGAAACATTTCTAAATCAAGCAGAAGGGTTTGCTCCTCAGTCTACACTGCAGAACCAACTCACTTTCCACCGGTGTCAATCTGTCACCGTTAAAAAAATATATTTTCAAAAAGGAGTATCCAGTAATGATTATACACTGCCTGGCCAAAAAAAAGTCGCCACCTGGATTTAACTAAGCAAATAGGTAAGAGTCTCCTATTAGATAAGTACTGCATGAGTGATTATCTTTCAGCTGGCAACAAGTTATTGAACCCCAACTGATGTAATGAGTAGCCTCTCATGTCTTAAACAACCATGTGGAAAGACACATCCCGTGGTCGAGGAAAAGATGTTAGTCTGTTTGGGAAGGGTCAAATCATTGGCATCAAGCAGAGAAAACATCTAAGGAGATTGCAGAAACTACTAAAATTGGGTTAAGAGCTGTCCAACGCATTATTAAAAATGGGAAGGATAGTGGGGAACCATCGTCTTCGAGGAAGAAATGTGGTCAGAAAAAAATCCTGATTGATCGTGATCGGCGATCACTTAAACGTTTGGTGAAATCAAATCGTAGAAAAACAACAGTAGAACTCAGGGCTATGTTTAATAGTGAAAGTAAGAGCATTTCCACACACACACAATGCGAAGGGAACTCAAGGGATTGGGACTGAACAGCTGTGTAGCCTTAAGAAAACCACTAATCAGTGAGGCTAATCAGGAAAAAAGGCTTCAATTTGCTAGGGAGCATAGAGATTGGACTCTGGAGCAATGGAAGAAGGTCATGTGGTCTGATGGGTCTAGGTTTACCTGTTCCAGAGTGATGGGTGCATCAGGGTAAGAAGAGAGGCAGATGAAGTGATGCACCCATCAAGCCTAGTGCCTACTGTGCAAGCCTGTGGGGGCAGTGCTATGATCTGAGGTTGCTGCAGTTGGTCAGGTCTTGGTTCAGCAACATTATGTGCCCAAAGAATGAGGTCAGCTGACTACCTGAATATACTGAATGACCAGGTTATTCCATCAATGGATTTTTTCTTCCCTGATGGTACGGGCATATTCCAAGATGACAGTGCCAGGATTCATCGGGCTCAACATGTGAAAGAGTGGTTCAGGGGGCATGACACATCATTTTCACACATGGATTGGCCACCACAGAGTCCAGACCTTAACCCCACTGAGAATCTTTGGGATGTGCTGGAGAAGGCTTTGCGCAGTGGCTCGACTCTCCCATCATCAATACAAGATCTTGGTGAAAAGTTCATGCAACACTGGACGGAAATAAATCTTGTGACATTGCAGAAGCTTATTGAAACAATGCCACAGCGAATGCTTGCCGTAATCAAAGCTAAAGGAGGTCCAACGAAATATTAGAGTGTGTGACCTCTTTTTTTTGGTGGCGACTTTTTTTTCGGCCAGGCAGTGTACTTACCTAAAGGCAGTCAGGTACTCCACGTCACCCATAGGTGGCTCTACTCCTCCAGTCCACGCTATGTTCACATTAAAACCAACACCTGCAGCTGACCCCACCTGCAGAGAAAGAGAGAGAGGGAGAGAGAGAGGGAGACAGAGACAGAGATTTGTTATCATTGTGCATTTTACCAACACTTTTGGATCCAGTCACCAATAGATCACTGTGGTTTTGGTCCCACAGGGCACACTACGTTGCCAAATCAGCTACAAAACATCAAGCAAACATGAAAAATAATGTTGTTAAATAATTTAAATGAATAAATAAATATGTTTTTATGTCTCTACTTTTTCAATGTATTTTGATATCATTAATGGACACCATTAGCTTTCACCAGATCCTACTTCCATCTAAGAAAGAAGTGAGGTCCCTCCCCTTCCGGTGATCCCCATGGGAACTGTGTCATGAATTACAAATATGATGTTTATGATGACATTTTAAAAGATAGCTTTGCAAGTAAAAAAAAAAAAAATCAGTTTGTCATAAAGACAGTAACATACATTTTAATTCTGCTCGGTCAGCTGCGTTGTCTAGCTTGATAAACATTTTCACCTCTGCAAAGAAGAAGTCTGCCCATACTGACAACTACAGGTAAGTGAAAGGAGAGTAAGTCAGTTCTGCTCTGCAAGTTACTTATGCGACTGTTGGGTACATAGTCTTTCTAACTGAGTAGTATCTCAGTCCAATTTCCCATTAGTTTTATCACAAACTGCTACTTTCTATGTTGAAAAAATAGCTTTTAAATTGACAAACATCATATGTTTATTTCATGGCACAATTCCAACAGGATCAAAAAGTTATTTGCAGCTAACCATTCACTACCATACATCATTTTTATAGAATTAGGTCCCATGGTGGTCTACCTATCGCCTCTCTATCCATGTCAATCAGTGTAAAAGGGTGCAGCAGACAGTATACTGAAACCATCAGTGATGGACTGAGTAGCTAATCAAGAAACCAAACCAGAGATTCTGTCCATATTTGTAATCATTATGCTAATTATGTTTGTAAATGTAGCTTTTTGTAAGAGAAACAGACTCTTAATATTCCTCTGATAGACAGCTGGTGGTGACAAGACAACAAGAAATGTAGCAATGTGCTAAAAAGTAGAGGCAGACACAGGTTCAAATGACATTTTTAAAAACTTGGCTTTACCGATGCTTTATGAGGAAAGGATCTGTCAGATCTCAGGTTGACACTTGCTCAGCTATTTCCTGAATTCTTACCTCTAACAGCTTGGGTTTGTGTGTGTGTGTGTGTGTGTGTGTGTGTGTGTGTGTGTGTGTGTGTGTGTGTGTGTGTACCTCCTCAGGAGCTCCACTGCCAGGAAAGAAGTTTCCATCGTCGTAGCGATGTAAAGAGATGTAGAGGACGTTGGGGTCACTGTAGAAGGCCTGCTGGGTGCCGTTGCCATGGTGAATGTCCTGCAGTGACAGGTGACGATGGCATCAGGGGAAAGGTCGGTGTGATGGTATGATACAGACACTATGAACACACTATCTGCAACATTTCATCCAAACAAGACAAACAAGTGAAGGATTCTAACTGCTTTGCTGTAAATCTTTTTGATTTCTTTTAATGCCTTTCTGCTATTGGGTCAGTCCCCACAGACATATGCTGAGCAGCCAAATATTGTTCAAATCCATAGAACTTTATCTAGAGTTGAAGTGAAGGTATCAAATAAATCAGGGTGAAAATTGGGGAAATTTGTAGAAAATGATGCATAACACATTCAGAATATTTCCATCCGATGATATGATCTTTCCCTTATACAAAATGATATTGCTTCAACAAAGAGATGGAAAAAGCTGATCCAGAGTATGTTTGATATTGTGTGACAGTGTGGAATATGATGACTCTTACCATATTAAATTAACTTAAAGGAGAAATTAAAGGCACATGTGTAACTTCTGCCACTAAAGGCCTCTCAATTGAAACAAAAGAAAACATGTTTGTGGAGATGCAGGGAGGTTTGGGCAGAGCAGGGGTAAAAGCCTCAGCTCAGAGGAGAGTCCGGGGCAGAGGCAGACCCCTCCCAACGCCCCCGTCAGTCTCATGCCCAGCGCCCGTGTTGTGTACAAAGCAAATGTATTAGATCCACCTGCACAGGCGCGTTCACACAGTTCATACACTCTGATTTTATGATGCTTTCAGTTATTTTAAACATGTTCATGAATGCAGTCATGTCACTGTACCAAAAATCAACATTTCATCAGCAAAACAAAGAGCTGTAGTTATTAACTCTCCAAAGGAAACAAGTCAGGAGTTTCAAACAATCAATCAAGTTTATGTTAATGTAGGGATACACATATTGTTTCTGCTGCTGGAGGATCTCTGCAGGTAATGTCATTAATATTTTCCTCATTGAGGGCGTATTTCACCTCTCTCATCCCACCAGTTATTGATCAGGATACTTTTTATGACCCGTCCGTCTGATCCACGGACTGAGATCCACACACACAGAAGGACACTCCTCCTCCTCCTCCTCCTCCTCCTCCTCCTCCTCCTCCTCCTCCTCCTCAGTTTAAGGGGATAGTTCAGAATTTTGGACATAAGGCCTATTTTCCAAGTCAACCGGTGTGTTTGAGATGCCTGGAGACGTTTTCAAGACATTTCATTCAGGTTCTCGTAGTCACCGAGTTCGCTGTGCTATAGCTAGCGCAAGTCAACGGATCTAGCTAGCATGGCATTAAAAACACTCATACCAACTCCACAGTGCACCCGAGGCAAATCAGTTGTAACGGCAGACTATCGATGTACATATCTGTGTTGATAGAATGTTTGAAATAAAACCAACCTTGCATTTTTAAGGATTTATGTCTCAGCAGCAGCAGCGTGTTATACTTCCTAGTAGGCAGTGGCGGACTGATATCACCTAGCACTTATAAGTTACTGGATGCGAGAGGACGCTGGCATCAATATCGCCACTTCTCAATCCATAGCATAGCTGCTTTTTTCTGTTGGAAAAAAGAAAGCCAAGTTGTCCGTACAGACTCTGGGGCTGTGCTACTAACTTTGAAGGCTGCACACCTGAACAACGGCTCCGTGGACTCACCTTTCTCCGCTGATCAGCTGTTGGCCTCGCCGATCAGCTGTTAGCCTAGCAACGCTAACTTTCAAACCTACATACTCAATACTCTGTGGGCTGTCCATCATTGCTCCGTTGGTCCTCCCTCCACCACAACCTCAGGGTTATTCACCGCCTGGCTCCTCTGTCGCTCTCCTCTGCTGCTGTGGTCTCCCCCGGCTCGCGGTGATGTTGGATGGTCGCTGCTCCGCCGTTGCTGGCGGAGCTGAGAACCGGGAGCAAAGTAAAATTCCGCTGCTGCTGAGAAACTAGTCCCTCAAAAAAATGGATGATTCATGCGATGCAAGGTTAGTTTTGTTTCAAATATTATTCTATCAACACAGATATGTACATCGATAGTCTAGTGTTTTAATTGATTTGCCTCGGGTGCACTGTGGAGTCGGTATGAGTGTTTTTAATGCCATGCTAGCTAGATCCGTTGACTTGCGCTAGCCACAGCACAGTGAACTCGGCGACTAGGAGAACCTGAATGAAATGTCTTGAAAACGTCTCGATGTTTTTGTCCCCCAATATGGCGTCTTTGCTTTCACCTGTGCCTTTCAGACTCGCCGCTTGTGTGTCTCTACACACAGCGAGCCGGCTTCCCGGCTGCTTCATGTGTGTAGGGGATAAGGCTATCCCTTACACACAGCACAGTTAGCAGTTGTAGGCCACCAACGTCATTCCGCGGAGGCATGCGCAGAGGTCTTGCAGTAAACAGTCACGTGAACAGCGAGTAAAGAAATAACAGTGTCACAGCATCAGCTGCTCTGCTGTGAAGAGTTCATGCTGCTCCAGCGCCGGCTTGGCTGATGGCTGCAGTTACCCTAACGGCCGTCGTGTCACTATTGAGTCTTATTTCTTGATCCTGCCTCATGCCCCTTTAAGCTTTAAAAGATGTTAAGAGAATTGTAGACTTATTTCCCTGCGATGGGTGACAATGCTGACAGATCATGTGTGTGTGTCTGTGTGTGATTGTGTGTTACTCACCCAGTCCACAATGAGGATCCTGCCTACTCCCAGTTTCTGTTGCAGCAGCTTAGCAGTGATGGCTACTGAATTAAAGAAACAAAACCCCCTGTTTATACACACACACACACACACACACACACACACACACACACAAGAACATAGAAAAATGGTTAGTTGTCACCAGAGTGGGTCATATTGAAACATGTAGTGGTGTAACATTGATCTTGTGGTGTACAAACATGGCAGTGGATTCCTCAGCATGGTGACCTGGTGGACGCACCACTGCGAAGCCGTTCTAGAACAGAAACACACACACGGTGAAGGACTGCTCGGACAGGGTGGTCTTTGTTTATTTTTCACAGAACATTGTAAAAGTGGTATATCTGCAATTATTACCTTCAGCTCCCCAGCCGCCACTCTGAAGGCCAGCTCGATGACTGAGCCGACCGCCATGCGGACTGCCGCTGACGAGTGCATCTCATTCCACACGGTGTCGCTGTCCACCTGCAGGGGGCAGCACAGAGCTTAATCACTAGCCCCTTTTAGATAGAAAAGGTGGCACATGTGCAGCAAGGTAAAGGCTGCAATGTGCCTCCACTTTTCCTCCTCTGGTAGGCGTCAACATGTGACGTGACGTGAAGCACGAAGTTGGGCGTGAAGAGAAGCAGGTCGAATTTGTCTTCAAAATAAGAGCTTTACATTGCACCCCATTGGAGTTTAGAACTGGGTTCTTAGCGGGGGGCTTTTAATTTGAAAGTAGCGACCGCTATTAGCTCGCCGCTACAACAACAAGCGGACAACCAAGACAGCTACAGAGAGCGAGGAGACGCTAGCATCTCCCGGATCTCAGCGGCTTTCCAGCTGCTCATCTTCGTGGATGAAGTGACGAACTGACTGCTGTGATCAGCTGTTTCCTGGTTTTAAAACTCCCGGCTGTGGGTGCGCAGCAGTGCACGTCATCCACACCTCCGCCCATCTCAGCATTTGCCGCCACATTGCCGCCTCGGATTTACACAGCAATGGAGGCGCAAAACTGGCGGACCAAAACAGACCACCAATTTGCCGCCTTCTGTCTAAATCCGCAGAGCGAGCCGCCAAAAGGACGGCAGATTGGTGGCTTACTGCCCAGAATAAAAATGGCTAGAGATACACAGACAGACAGATGGACAGAGATGGACACACAGGCGAGTAGAGAAAGATTCTCACCCCTATTCCCCCACAGGGAAGGACAGCATACATCTTCTGGCTGATTGGACCTGTAACAACCAATCAGAGCAGAGGTTAACTGTTTTGTTTTGGATACTCAAATGAATATTTTTTAGCCTGAGGATTAAACAATGGTGAGTGCTTCTGCTCTGAAGGGTTTCAGTTGTATTTACTGTGTGTGTCTGTATATATCTACTGTATATACTACACTCACCACTGCTGCATTTCAAAAATCATCAACCAGTCCCCAAACCAAATAAAGGGTTAACTAATGTTGGCAGTATCAACCTGTAAACCCCAGAACGCGTTTCTGAGCTGCAGGAACCCTCAGTTCTGTTTATATAACATTGCAAAACATCAAAAATTCTTCTTCTGAAACAAATCTGTGTTCACCAACAACGAAGGCTGGGTCTACCACGTGTCGTTAGAATGCCATTTCAAAAGGCCCGAGTAGACCCGATCAACGTGACACTGCACCAACAACGACTGTCACCTCCAGGTCGATGACTGGCAGTTGATATGCATTGTGATATGATATCTGAAATCGTCAAACTTGTTTATATCTGTTTAATTTCTTTAGAATTAGATGTACACACTTTGAAATAACATAATGAAGACAGACAATTCAATTGTACATAATCTAGTACGTGCTGCAGGGTTTTCTACCTGGAATTCACTGTCAACAAACATTCTGATTGGGTCTACAGCCTGCTATGATGCATTACTGTCTTTAGGTTACAGACAAGTCACTGCAGGTAACAGCTGAAGTCATTTTTTCAGGAAATGCTCGGTTGTCAGATAAAGGTTGGTTTGGAGCAGTGGACTTTCTCTTTTGGTTCAGATGCGTCTAATTCATCACGTTATTTTTGTATTAACACTGTGCTCAAACCACACATGAATGATGAGTCTTTAAAAATGCACAGTGTCATCTGACGATTTTAACAGTCTATTATTCTGTGAGCTCCCATTAAGTTTAGTTTGTAATAATAAAAAATGTACGTGATGAATAAGACTCATCTGAACCACAAAAGAAAGTACACTGCTCCAAACCAACCTTTATCTGACAACCAAGCATTTCCTGAAAAAATGACTTCAGCTGTTAACTGACTTGTCTGTAATGTAAAGACAGACTTGACAAAATGAAACTTAGGCAAATAGTCGCCACCACCTCTGCTTCCCATTGCCAGACCTCTCTCCACAGCACTGTGTCAGCACCAGAGAGAAGTCCAGCTGCACCACTTCTCATTCTGGTACATGGGGAAAAAACTCTCAGGCTTGTTTGCATGGTCTTAAACCAATCAAAATCATCTTAGGTGGCACTAAACCCTGCATGCAACGACAGTGCCACTGCAAAATAGCGTTGGGGTAAACTTGGTTTGCACGTTGGACGAGCCCTGGCACTAAAATGGCTAAATCCCCACCAAAGTCAAGCTTACAGCTGCTAGATCTTTAAGGTTTGTGCCGTTAATTAACAGGTTAGTGTTAGAGTAACTTTCAGCCAGTTTCAGCCTGTTGATTGCTAGCTCTGAGGTTGTGGTTATTTCATGTAGCAATGGGGATTTTAAAAACAGCACATACGGATAGTGGAAGGTAAGGGGGAATAGGAGCCCAACGACAGCTTTTATACACAAAGTCTACATCCAGTGAGTCTAAGTAGCCTAATCTTGAGCTGCAATAGCAGCAAACTGCTGCCTTGTAGTACCTTCAAGAAGGATCCTGAATTCAGAATTTTCACTTTAAATGTAGTATTTTACACTCTATTATAGTAATTATATATATGTAGCAGTGATATTGACAGGCTTTTGATATAGTGAGTCGCTGGGTCCCACAGGGGGGCATTTGAGTGGGTCCGCAATAAAGGATGTGATTTCTGACTAAAGCCTTGTTTGAAAACACTGGCACATCTGGCACCTCTGGCACATCTGGCACATCTGGCACAACAGAATCCTGAGTCGGTACAGCGCCATCACATCATCCTGATACATTTGTCTACGAAATAAAAAAATAAATACAAAAATAGTGGTTTATTTCAAGTTTCAAGACAGCATGGATGATGATTCCTACTATTCCTTGGTATGGATTTGTTATTCCACGATAAAAATATGGCGCATTGTGTGGAGGCATGGATAGCGAGTTCACTGCGTCCTTTCAGATTTGAATGCATCAGAGAAGCAGGACCTGTCAAAATGACTGATGTTAAGGATCTTGTACCTCTCTACCACTGGTTATTAGAGAGCACTTGTAGTTTTCACTCTGTATTATGCTACTACAGTTTGATAGCAACAGATTTGACAGCCTTAGCAGTGGATGTGAGAGGACAGACAAACAGACGAACAGACAGACAGAGAAAGACAGAGAGACAGGTACCCAGTAGCTTCTTGTGGTCCAGTTTGTGCCGATTCAGCGGACTGGTTCCATATAGCAGAGTGTGAAACTCTGAATGGACAGACTGGATCTCATCCAGAGACGCTTTACGCCCACGGATCCTCTGCTCACACACACAGATGTAGAGGGAGACGGATTAAGGAGTTTGCACATTTTAAATTTCCACATACGGAAGAAATATTAGAATGGATATTTGGCAACTGCAAGATTCAAGTGGCTATTGTGGGAAAAAAAGCTTTTAGATGAGTTGGAAAATTAAAGTTTGGTGAGTAGATACAGAGCAAATGTGTTGAAGTGTAATGGAGACAGGTATTTACAATAAGTGATGATTAACGGTGCTCTCTGACAAGAAAGCTTCACTCTATCACACTTCACTTTATCTGGTGAATGTTGTCAGTGTATTGCAGTGCATGCTGGGATAGCCTGCAGTGTGTGCACCAGCCATGACATTAAATCATTGTGGGCGTGGCTCTCTCTGAATATAAATGTCCTATTTGCATAATATGTGTGTGTGTCTATGTTTGTGTGTGTGTGTGTGTGTGTGTGTGTGTGTGTGTGTGTGTGTGTGTGTGTGTGTACCTCGCAGCGGCCCAGCAGGCCCGTCTCCTGCAGTCTGGACCAGATGCTCTGCACTCTCCCAGCATGCTCTGGGTGGATGTGAGCATTGCCACACACACACTGATGCTTCAACATCAGACTGTCATATACAAGCCCTGGAGAGAGAGAGAGAGAGAGAGAGAGAGAGAGAGAGAGAGAGAGAGAGAGAGAGAGAGAGATGAGGTGAGGGGGACATAAATACCATATATTTTAAATAAAAGCCAAAAGCAAATAAATAAATGAACATAAAACTTAAAAGATTACCTCAGTGCAACAACAAACATGTGTTTATGTTCCTCCACAGTTTATGTTGTAGTAGCAGATCAGCACCACAAGATGTCAGTAGCTACAAGTGATGTATGTGTCACATGCAGAACATTGAATTTACCACAAGACATACTTTAGAAATTCACTATTTATATAAGTACACAGGGCATATAGAGTTAAAATATTAAAAGGATTCAATATTTTGGACAAAGACTCTCTGAACCACACAGGCAGGCTACCTAGCACAGCTGAACGCACACACGTTTTCATATTTTGATTGCAAGTGTAGCTTTAAATCCACAGATGGAGCTTTTCAGTGCCCACTTGTAGAATGAAAAAAGGCAGCAAACAAAACATTTTCTGAGTTAGGGTTGCAGCGGTATACCGTTCTCAAGGTATAGCCTAGTATAAAACATTTCAGCTATCACACCATGTACATTTGCTCATCCCTGGTGTTGGATTCTGCCATATTATTGTTATTATATATATATTTCAAGTTTCAAATTCAAATTTTGTAAAATTATGATAAAGCGTTTGTTCAACCAAAAAACCTTCTATTTTCATTCCTGTAAGGGTCATTGTAGCTGATCACAAAAATAAATGTGTTACATCGTGACACGATGAGGTTTTCTGATGTTTCCATTCAGCTATTGCAACCACAGAGCAGCTACTAGATTCTGTTACTATAACACACTTATGTGATACATTGCAAACAGGTACATTTTCTGAGCTTGCTAAATTTGATCATATTCAATTATTTTTCAGCAATACTGAATGTTACACTCCTGTAGTTCAACCACGTTTAGCTCATGTTAGGGTGCTCTGAGGCTGTATCCATCAAGGCTGTTATCACAAGGAGTCCTGCCATAAAAGGTCTTAACTTAATCAACCTAGGAGTTCTCACAGTTCCTCACTTAAAGTTTCTCTGCAGTTTTTTGAAAAGATCTTGAGAAGGAACTCTGAACAGGCAGGGTTAACTCCACATTTGGTATTAACATCTGTCCTGAGTGATCAGAGGCCAGCAGTTCACACCAGGTATTAAAATGCGTCTTGCGCGACCACTTTTTTTTACGCAAATAATGAACATCTCGATGTGTAACATTTGCAGAATTAACAAGAACGCCAATATAGCACAGAACGTTTTGTAGACAGCATTTCATAAAGGTTATAAAGTTTCTCCCAATTCAACAACTTACAAAACTGAGTGATTTTTGAGGGAGTCTGGGGATTTTCTCCACAGGTGAGAAAAATGCTTGAAGTGGTTACTGTTTACTTTATTTGTAAGATTTGGCATGTTTACCGAATATAATTTGTTGTCTTCAATCATAAATTCAGTGTAAGCAGTGAAATACATTGAAAAGGTGTGTTCAGACAGCTGATAAATGACAGCAGACATGATGCACAGGAGCAGACGGGCGAGGCAGGGAAAGAAACAACTTGCTGTATGGCATTTAATGCTGAAGTTACAAGAAGCCTCAAGCTTATTATTTTAGGAGTTACTCCTAACTTGGCCAGTGAGGAGCCACTTTTAGTCTGAGGATGTTTTGTGAATAGTGACCTGCAGGTTTACATAGCTGACTAGTGTACATGATCCCAGTCGGCCAGGTTCAAGTCTGCATCAGACCATCTCTCTAACCCAACTGTAATCTCTGTGTTCTCCACTCTCTGATAAAGGCATTATTGATCTCCTAACTATTTTAAACGACAAATACTTAAGAATCATACTTGATGAAGCTTATTTTAATAATATATACAGATGCTATGCATTGAACTCCTGGAGGTCTCTTAATTTCAAAAACATTTCATACTAAAACCTGATCAAATATACTCATAAACCAGTAAACTAGCTACAGTAGACAAAACGCTTTATTTATAGTATTTTGCTCACTTACTTCATCTGAGCTGTCAGTCAACAGAGAGTCAGCTCCCTGTTACAATAAGTATGGAGGCTACAGTGGGCAGACTGACGCTACTGATCTCACACACTCCCCCCCCCCCCCCCCCACACACACACACACACACACACACACACTCACCCCCCCCCAAACAAAAAAACTACACAAAAGCTGACCGGTGGTGAAGAGGTGTTTGATGTGATTGACAGATGCTGCTGGTGAGGACTGCGCTCTTCCCAGGGGCCTGTGGGCCATCGGGGACTGGAACACACCCAGCTGCTGCAAGGCCTGATGGGAAGGGAGAGAGACAGGAAGTTATAATTCATAGCACAGGGGTGAGGCTGAATGATCAGTCCATTCACTGCAGTGATGGAGGACGAGTGTGTGTATATGAACCCTGATAGAAAGCTCAGCACCAACGCCCTTATGTCACTTTCCCTGTCATTACACACACACTGAAGTTAGTAAAAGTCAGTGTATGAAAACATGCTATGAAATATGATTGACGATATATTGACTTATTTTTTACAGACTGATTGTTTGATTGATAAAAACTATATCCTTTTTATGATGACAACTGTCACACCTGTGTTTAGTTTTCATGACACTTGACTGACTGTCCTGAAATTTCCTTGATCACCAACCTCCACACAGTGTTTGTGAATGTGTGTGTATGTGCACCACAGACACACACACAGACACAGACACACACACACACACACTCTGTAGCGTCTATATATAGGGGGGTGTTGCTGTGCTCCCTGCTGCGAACTGGGTGACTCATCATGTGTGGGTGGACACACACACACACACACACACACACTTGAAGATACACAGAATACAGCAACACATAAGGATGAGTCCAGTGGTTGAGTCACCAGCTGGTGATGTCACTTCTCCGTCAAAAATTGTGTGTGTTTGTGAGTGTGTATGTGTGTGTGTGTGTGTGTGTGTGTGTGTGTGTGTGTGTGTGTGTGTGTGCCGGTCTTTCTGCTCAGGTTTGACTGGACACCCAACAACTCTCATGTTTCCATGCTGGGACTGCTAAGAAGAGACTGTCTTTGTATATATATATACACACACACTAAGTGTTGTGCAATTTTATATTCAAATTCCACACTTTTCTGTTTCTGTAAAATGTCAAAGCTTTCACCTGCTGACTCATCCTACTCTACATTATGGATTGATCCATTCAACCTTCTCCTCAATTAAAACTGCCTCCTTCAGGTACAGTCACCACCCACAGTGGACACGGGTCAGAGGTAGAACTGCACGATTCATTGGAAAATGATCGAAATCGCAATATGTTTAACTGCAATATTTAGGTCAATATGTGAAAAAAAGATTATCATAATGAAGTACTGTAGAGCTGCAAAGATGTCCTGGTCCACAAATCTTGTTCTCCGGTGAAAGAAAATGGATTGACAACTAATCTCACACCTACATGATTGTAATAGATTTTTCAGTGAAAATAAATGTGTTGCAAAAATGATGATTCCTACTAATCATGAATCATAGCACAATCGTAGTATCTGTCAAAATAATTGCAATATGACTTTTTTGGGAAATGATACTCTTGTAACATTGTCAGTCTCATGAATAGTTCATTTAAAGGATAAACTAAATAACTAAGTAAAAATAAAGAGATTTTCTGTCCGTCACTATTCAACAACTGGTTCAACAAAATTCAATGCAAATTGAGGCTCCTAGTTTAAATGTATTAATATCAGTTTGTATAGAATGTCTTTTTGTCCATCCATCCATCCATCCATCCATCCATCCATCCATCCATCCATCCATCCATCCATCCATCATTTTTCTGCTTATCTGGGGTCAGGTCACGGCAGCAGCAGGCACACTCGTGTATTCCAGATGTCCTTCCTGGCAACACTTTGGGGACTTCTGTTGCATTGCCAGGCCAGGTGAGATATATAATCCCTCTAGCAGGTTCTGGCTCTGCCCCAGGGTCTACTCCCCAACCACCACAGCTGGCTCCTTTCGATGCAAAGCAGCATCGGCTCTACTCTGAGCTCCAATCTAAGGCTGAGCCTAGCCACTCAACCAAGGAAACTCATTTCGGCCACTTGTATCTGCAATCTCATTCTTTCGGTCACTACATTCACTGTTTGTTCTTTTCTTTTTAATAAACATCTTTAATGTCAGTATTTTGTATTTTATTTAGATATATTATATTATATTATATTAAACTGTGATTAATCATTAATATCCCTAGCCCCAACCAACGTTGACTCAGCTTACAAGTCAGACCTGACACAGCTCCCTCTTGAGACACATAAGGGTTTTCTGCCACACATGCAGTACTACAACCCAAGACCTGGAAACAGACTTCTGTGTAAGATCAGTGGAGTTCCCTTTAAGAGTCCGGACACACCAAGACCACCGCAGCTAGGATCAACAAAGGCTGCCTATAGTCTCCTTCCCTTTTCTGTTAAATGTTGCATTTGAACACACTGTGAGGACTGCAGCCAATGACCCGGTGACTGCAACCATGCATCAACTACATCAAAAAAGCCAAATATTTACAACGCATCCAGCAGAAGCAGAGCATCACTAGTATTCATTTGGAGCTGTGTTTATGGCTAAGTCCAATATTCATTCTATTTCTGGCTCTGGCTTCAGAACTCCCTCAGGGACATTTCTGTCTCTGTAATGCTCCACTATATTCACTGGCTAGTGGCTCACTTTGTCTACCTGCTGTATGGTGCCAAGTAGGTAGTGTACAGCAGTGTACAGTGAAAACACCCTCCTCTTGCTGCTGATAATCAGGTTGATGACAACAGTGAGATTGAACCAAAGCAGTAAAATTGTGGTCTGTTAAACCACAACTATGAGCTGAGATGTCATGTGAATGTGTCTTGTGTTTGCACCTAGTCTTTACTGAACTAGTCAAACAGCATGCAGGCTACCATCTGGTCAAAACCCACAGTGTTAAGCCATGGACTACACATGAGCTAGTTATTCAAGCACACTCGGTCTTCTCTTTGACGTGAACACACACTTCTGTAGAATTTTAGTAAACTAAACTACATACTTTTCGTTTAGAGAACATAATAGACATGTTATGTAATGAGCTCCCCAAACAGCAAAGTGTTGTTTCTCTAAAGAAGCAGCACACAAGAAAAGAGTACTCGGCTGTGGTCTGCAAACGCACTGCAGCACAGGAATTTCTCTGTAGAAAAACAACTGTGCAAGAGTGACAAGCACCTGAAGCCATCTGAGGGCAGGACTGAAGCAGCAGACCAACAGTTATCAGTGATGAGTCAGAGAGCTATAAAACACAGAAACAACTGTAAGAAACACAGCGAGACAGAAAGCAGCAGTAGGTCGGCTGATGATGCATCTGTGTGATTCATCCTTCTGTGGGATGATGCTGCGTAACCAAAATGTTCAGAATTTAAGCCTGACCTAAGATCTTAGAGCAGTGCTTCTCCAGCTTTTTGTCATACGTGCCTGTATCTCTATCAGATGAGCTTATCTCCTACAGAATCTTCTCAACAAGACTCAGAGTGACAATGAACTTTGGCGGTCATTCAGAATTCATAGAACCTCAGTTACAGGTGTAACTCTCATTCTATTTAATTGTTCCAGATCATCAGAGACGGTATGTAATGCCTGGATGACCCATGCTGACAAAATCATGAGGAGTCTGTACTCACAGAGCCTCTGTTGCTGACCAAAAGAGCAGACAAGAATGCTGTCATCAGAGAATGAGGGGAGGCTACGTTAACCCTGTAGAAGCAGGCAAAGGTACAGGAAGAAGCCCACGTATCTGCAACCCCTCAAGGCAGCCCAAGAAGTGGGGACACTTATGGTTGCATGACCCTTCACAGCGGGGACTTGGAGGCCCTTGAGAGCCTCTGCTTAGACACGCCGCTACCCCTCCTGTGCCCTCCATAAGAAACAAACAGTTCATCAGACTTACCAAACCCAGTTGACAGATCAAAGTAGTGTCTCAGAGCCCAAACTGGACAAATGAGACTGACAGCAAGGATGCAGTTCCCCTGCCCCTCGCTTTGAGGTGAAGACTGCCAAACAGATTGACTTTAAAATAGGGCTGCTCAATTATGGAAAAAATCATAATCACGATTATTTTGGTCAATATCGAAATCACGATTATTTAAACGATTATTTTTGAGTTTGGAAACATGATGCATTTATTAGCATTTCTATCCCAAAAAAGAAAACACGTTCTGTTTTTATTTTGAAAAGTGACCAGATGTTATGTTGTTGTTTTGGTGCGAGACTTCCTGTCTCACACACAGACTAAAGTGAAACCATCAGCTCTGCTGCCGTGGCCGAGCCGTAATGCAGCGGCCACGTATCCAGTCAGCGTGGCCGCGCTGAATGCTTTGGGGGAGGGATTGAATTGCACATGCGCATCTCTTTCAGAATATCTCTAGGCCTACTGTGCAATGAAAAATGGCAAATAAATCGTTTCAACTCGATTATATTAGTTTGGAGATTGTTTGACCCAAAAATTGAAATCACAATTAAAATTTGATTAATTGCACAGCCCTACTTTAAAAGCACAAAACCTCTTGGGAATAAATAAGGGGTTGGGCCACATAGCAATCCCAGACCCATCAGAATTACAATGCAGGCAGTCCCTGGCAACTGGCAGGGACTGCAGCTCCCCAACTCTCTTAGCAGATGCAATAGCAAAGAGAAAGGCAGTCTTACCAGACAGCCGCCTAATGTCAGCCCATTTAAGGGGCTTAAACGGTGGGAACGTAAAGACTCTAGGACAACAGGCATTAAGTAGGGTCTGGGCCACAGCCTGTTCACAGGAACTCAGTAGCGAACATTAGTGCATCCTGTCCCAATGGACCGGTCAGTTCCAACAGCAAGAACCACAACAGGCAGGGTCGACGAAGCCAAAAAACGAAGGCATCGGACTGAAACCCTAACTATCCTGCTTTGGTGCCTCTTGGCATCAGTTCAGTCCCATATTGGGCAGCATCCCTCATAGCAGCCAAAGCCCTGCAGTTGCATGGCAGGTGGGAGAATGCCTTCAAATCCGCCAGCACCTCTGAAGTTTGTCATTGTACGGTTCTGACAGTGGAACTCTAGGGAGAGCAACAGAATGGCTTGATCTACTGTGAAATGGCCAGCCTTGGACCCTGCTTCTGACCTGTGAGAGCCTGTCACTAAGGGGAATTTGAACTCTACCTCCAATTCAACCAGTCCTACTGGTCCCTTATCAGTGGAAAGATTCCCTGAAGCCACAATAGATGTTGGTTAAGAAGGTAAAGAGGCTAGGGGGTCACGCTCATCCAGAGCCTGGAGTGGCGGCTCTGATACTGTAGTGACAATGGTAGCAGATCGACTGAGATCTGGCGAAACTCAGAGGCCAAGGAGTCCACTTTAAGAGCCAGAGGTTTATCACACTTTTGTTTTTCCTACTCTTGGAAGCGTCATCATGCAAAATGGCCAATTTTGCGGCCCTCTCTGTCAATGGCATGCAGCTGCAATTCGTCAGAGCCTGTTTGAGGTGTTAGATACCAAGTCATGATGGACATCTGTCATGGCTATTGCCTGGACTGCGTGGGACCATGGAGGAGTTGCAAACGGAGATCATGATCAGAGATTTCAAGACGAGGTTGCTGTCAAAAATAATATCATCTAACAGGCAGACACCGTCAAGGTAGCACGCCTCAGCACGGGTCACGCCCTCGTAGCGTGGGGTAGGGAAACATTCGGCTACAGATCCAATTACATCAGCAGATATTATGCTGTAAGGCTTGGGATGCAGCAGTAGAGTGAGAAACACTCAGCTACACTCCCAATTAAACCAGTTATGGTACCAACAGTGATGTAAAGCTAAGTTCGTGATGTAGCAGTAGAGCAATACACATTCTGCAACAAATCCAATCAAACCAATGCCTATAATGCCTTACGCCAATCTAGCAGTGGAGCGAGATACACAGAAACATGCCAGAAATCCAGCCACACCACAATCAAAATAACCACTGTGGGTTAGCAAAGTCCGCTTGCCAGGTAAATAAATGTGGCTACTTACCAAGAAAGGTCCGATGCCTGGTCGGAGTGTGAGGGAAAAAACTTGCTCCAACAGAGATGCGACAGAGATGCTCATCGCAAGTTTTGAGATTTAAGTGATAGCTTTGCCACTGTGTGAGCATAAGCCACATTTGTATCAAAGAACAATGACCAGCAGAAGGTGATCAAGCCTGAGTCTGTTCCCTGGCCTCTGAGTGACAGGAAGGCGAGCACTGTGTGTCTCCACGGTGGGTGGGTCCTCCTCCTTGTTGTGTGCCGAGCTCTTTTTTCTTGTCTCTCTGTCTCCTCTCAATTAACCTACACCTACACACACACACACACACACCTACGCACATCAACACACACAACTCTGGTGAGCAGATCACTTGGAGTTAACTTCGTCACCAAGCCATTGTTCATTAAATACGTGCGTCGTGGTAGCACACCCACAAAATTCAGAACTGCAGCATTCATCTCATCTCTGTCCAAACACACACCATGATTAAAGGCACGGCAGGCGCTTTCCCGCCAACGTTTTGTCCAAGTCTCCCGTGGTCACCTCAACTGACCGGCCATGGCATGACATGCCCATGTCCGCCATTTTGAACACTCAAATGACTTTATCTCTCACGAGATCAGGCCCATCATCTCTCTGCCACACACACACCACATGCTTGTTTGTTGCTTGAGTTACTGAAGTGTTTAGTTTAGCTGCTGTAGCTGTAGTTGAATAATAGATGTTTGTTCATTAAAGAATATTGATTATTGATCAATATTCTTAACGTTAAATAGATTATATTATATTGTACAGAGCAGTTCTTTGTCATTATTTGTAAATCTATTTGATGAAAACGGCCAGTTGTGACGGTCAGTGCTCGGCTTCTTTTCATTCCTGTTCCTTTCATTTCAAATATTTTATAAATATTTACATTTAAAGTGAACATGCTTGTTTTGAGACTGCTTTCCACTTTGGTCATTGGTACCTGATTCCAGGGTGGTGCCCTGTCATTATTGATATTGATAATTGCATTCTTATTCTTAATAATTACAATTAGTACTGTAACTGTCAACAGATGCAGTAGTACCCCTGGCTGGGAATCAGTATTGTAGTGGCTTCCTGCTTCCTGGAGCCGCTGAGGGGCTGAGACTGGGAGGATTAACCTTTCTATTACTCGCGTCCAGTGATCAATGTCCGCTCCAAGTCCTTCTGTTTTTAAAGGTTGTATTGAAAAATTCAAGGAACAAAAAACTGGTAAAAGACTGTGAGCTAAACGTGTGGTAAACGAAAAATGTGCGCTCCCAGGTCATCCCCTCTCTCTGACAGCGGCATGCAGGTGACAGGTGAAATGATCTAGGTTGATTGAGGGCTCCATCCCACATCATGTCACCACACCAAAATAAGTGAAAATTGACAAAAAACAAATCTAATGCAAATATATGGCTCCTACAAGTATGTTAGAATGTGCGGAGTAAACGGAGGTACTGAGAGCCAGCGGGAGCTTTTCATATGAAGCAGACTGCAGCACAGTCAGTCTCTGCAGAGAGAAGCTTTGTGTTCACACACTAACCTGGGAGTAGCCCCCCCTCTCCTCTTCGTCACCCTCCTTCAGCTGGATGACGTCTTCGTCCTCCTCCTCTTCATCCAGCTCGCTCTCTGTACTCTCCCCTTTCACGTGCACAGCCCCATGCTCCTCCTCACCCTTCACATGCACACCGAGTCGCTCAGAGGAAGGTGTGCTATCATCCGAACCTTCCTTCTGAAGCCTGATTGGTCAGAAATACAGGGCAGACTTAAAAACAATAACATGTCTGTATAATGCAATAACATATATAGAAAGATCTATCAGTCACTGTGAATTCTGGCGTTTGTCAGAAACAGCAGACCTGTGCAGGCTCGTTCCTGCATCGTCCTCCTGCATGTCACTCGTCTCTGTCAGCTCCTCCTCCGTCTCCTCTGGGTGGGTCGGTGGCGGCCTGGGAAGCTCTGTCCCCTTTGATAGCATCTACACAAACAAAGGTACATTTAGTGTGTGTGTGTGCGTGTGTGTGTGTGTGTGTGTGTGTGTGTGTGTGTGTACCTTGTAGTGTTTCTCCAGGAAGTGCTGGTGTTGCTGTTGGACCACCAGCTGCTGCAGGGCTTGGGGAGACTGGGGCAAAGGTGCACTCTGGGTCCGAGCCAAGGGCCGATGGCGAGGCAGCTTGTTGACTGTCCGCATGCCGCTGGACACGCCCCTCTCTGCCGTAACCAGTGGTGACTGGCTGTACATGGGGACTAAGTTGTTGGAGGGTCACAGCAGAAAGACAATGAGTTGGATACTAGAACTGGACACTAGCGTGGATGTTAGCGTGATATTTAGTGTGGTTACCAGCTAGCATAGCAGTCTGCTGTCTGGCCTGCTCCAGCAGCAGTACGTGTTGCAGTAACGAGGAATGAGCAGAATGAGAGCTGGGGGGTGGTGTCTCCACATCATGCCCCACCCCTGCAAAGAAACAATATTACAAATCCAACACATTTCCAAAGTAATGACATGTTTTCCTCAATAATAAATTACATTGCATTGTACGTGTATTTACATACAAATGTATTTAATATGTAACAATTAAACCACACTTACTCAAATAATGAGCTGTGGTAAAGCTTACCTGCAGGTAGGGAGGATGTGGAGAGAAACTTCCCTGTTAAAGCTCCGCCCCCGCGCAGCGACTGGATGGCTTGACGCTCAGCCTCTTGCTGGTTGGACAGCTTCTGGGTAGGCTGTACAGGGGCATTACCATGGTTACCACACAGTCTCCAGGCCCCAACCTCACAATCACTGGTATGATAATTTCCAGTGGCAAGGCTGCAGGTCATGTGACCCCTTTTCACCCAGCTTGTAAAACTCATTCATCACAAATCAACAGCGAATAATGAAAATATATATTGTATGTCTTTCTGTGCGCTTATCTGCTGTTGTGAACATGAATGTGTGCATATTTGCTGACCCACCGTGATGTGTGTGTTGGCAGGGAGGCCCAAGGAGATATTCGGCAAGGAGGGCGAGGTGTAGAGATTCAAAGGACTCAATGTCCCATCAGCCCCCAGTGTCTGATGGAGAGATCTCAGCTGCAGACAGACAGACACACAGACCGACTGGGTAGTTTAGGTTTCTTGCTCTGTGAAATGTTAGCAGTAGTTGAGATGGATGTTGCTATCGTACCCACTGCACCCACTTCACTAACTGAAGCCTCTTTCCAGTAGCTCATTATTTGGGCTTTGGCTGCTTACATGCATATTTAATAACTATCTGATAGTTATCAAACACATCTGCAAATTACCAAAATTGTCCAGCTGTTTCACCCCACTTTAGACTTCAGTGAAAATAAAGAAGTTCACTGCTACAGTGGACATAATTCTGCAGCCTTCTTGAGGAAGTACGTGATAAAATCATACACAGAATTCAATCTATAATAAAGACATATAAATGTCCATCCTTTTCTGCTACTGTCACTTGTAGTGTACTTCAAGGTCCCATATAAGGCCCCATTTACATTGCATTTTATACGTTTCTGTTGGGATCTGTTTTTTCATTCCTTCTCCTTGTAACGCTGACAACATGCAGCTAGATTTCTTCTTCAAATCAGGTGAAACTGACTTGAGGTTGTCAAGTCCTGGATGGTTAAAAATATTCTTAATGTACAACGAACTACAACTTAAGAAAACACATACAAACCAAAATACAACAGGCCTAACCCTGACTCACTGCGTAAATACAAAACACAAGAGAATACAGAAAACACAACACAAATTAGGAAAAAGTGTCGAATACAGAAATCTGGAACACAACACAATGGAAATAGTACAAACCGCACCGACCCTCTGATCTGTTACCATTACATGTCCCCAGTCCAAGTGTTTCTATTGCTTCTAATGCCCCCTTTTTGAAAGGGGGGAAGACAATTACTCCCCCCATCATTAATATAAAGCTCTATCAACTTCTTTCATTTGGTCTGTTTACAGCCATTTACCCATTCTATTTGACGCATTTAAAACATCTCTATAAGCACTTTGGTTAACACTTTGTACTTTTTGTACATCTACAAATAAATTCACCTGAATCTGCTTGAAGCACAGTAAACTGTAGATGGCAAACTCAAGCTGTTTGTTCAGTGTGAATACATGAATGCAATGTGCTGGATGAGTCAGTGAATTGTTAGTGTGTGTCCTTGTGTTCACCTCAGTCTGTATGTTGGGGACCGATCCTGTGTTACCGTTGGCAATAGCCGAATTGGAACTGTTGGGACTGCTGGGACCTGAACCTGGAGCACTGTTACAGAGAGAAGAGACTGGACGAGACACAGACACACAGAAAAAAGAGCGAGCGGAATTATTCATAAAATGTATTATGAATACCATTTATACCATGGTCCGGGTAAATACTTGAATTTGATTGACTGTCAATTAAGTTTTGATTTACGGGCATCTCTGCAACTCTTCAAACAGTTTCAGTGAAGCTGCCTGTTTATCCTTCTAAAATAATATGCTATAGCCTGTATCTAAAATGACCGGCGTTGGCATCAGCTGACTGCAAACACCTCAACGTATGAAATAAATTAAACCAAAAAAGTTTTATTTACAACATAAAGTGTAGTCCTTCAGAGCATCATCCTCTGAACACCACAGGGTGGCGCTTGTAACACCCACACTGCAACAAGAAGCCTACAGTCAGGGCTGTAGTGAATGGGTAACCTAAGTGTCCTGTGGATGAACTGTCCACAACAAGTGATGGATCACTTATCACAAGGTGAGTAAAAACTGGGTTAACTGACTTAGTGTGTATTTACCCCACGTCAGCCTGCTCCACTGTCCTCTGGGCTTACTATAGAAAGCAATCCTCCCACATCCCATTTGCTATTAACCTCAGTACCTCGGGCTGCAGCAGAATGACTGGCCAGTCATTTGTTCTCGAAATATTTGACTGATTTGGTGACAGTGAAATGCATGATGTTAACTATCTGGCTAAAAGCTGAGCCGAAGGATTCAATGAGCTGAGCGGACTAACTATCTCTTATTGCTCAGAATCCGTCTTATAATCTGGAGTAGTGAACAACATTTTCATTACAAAAGAATCTTACGGCATTGTAATAATTGTTTCAGCTATTAGAACAGCTCTCAGGTGTTACCAGGAGTTACCGCTTGTGAATGTTCTTATACAATGTTATTGATCGCAAAACACACGAAAATATACGCAAATGTTTTTTTTCTTTGGCAAGTAACCATGGTATCAGCGGAATAATGGCCTTCGCAGTGTCCATAATCAGGACTTTGCAGAGGCGATTAATTCCTGATAACATTATCCCTTACTTATTCACAATGATGTTCACACACTATGCAACACTTGTTTGAACTTACATTTCTTTCAGAAAACCATTGTCATGTACTGTATGTAAAGCATGTGTGTGTGTGTGTGTGTGTGTGTGTGTGTGTGTGTGTTCACCTGATATCTCTATGGCTCTCTTCTTAAAGGTACTAATAATAGTTCCATCCTTCCTGCGAAGGAGTGGAGAACTCCGCCTCTCTGCCACCTTCTGCTTCAATCGTGAACGCACCTTCAGGTTGGGCTCCGACACTGGTTGGGAGACGCAGGCAGACAAGGGAAAGTAAGAGGGAATAAGTTAAACCTGCTCAGCTTGGAGCCACCAATCACCAACCCTTCTTTGTTATAGTACAGTCTGTTTGGAATATTGGTTGAAGGAAGAGAATGCATTTTTGTTGATGTAGTTGGTTTTGTGTTATTGATTTCGTCTTTTTTAATTCTTGATCTTGTGTTGTTTTCTACGGAAGCCCTAAACGGCCATGCAGTCATATATTTTTTCCCTCCGTTTTCCCGTGATAACGAGTTATTTTCAATTGTTTTCTCGAGATCTCGAGAAAATTATCCCGTTATGTTAAAATAACAACTGCCGTTTTCCCGAGATAACGGGACAATTTTCTCGAGATCTCGAGATAACAACACTTTGTTTTCCCGAGATCACGATATAATTCATTCGAGATCTTGAGATGACTGTGATATGATGACACACACACACATGCACACACACACACACACGCACACTAATTTTACTCTAATGTCTTTATTACTTGGTGCTTTGGCAACACTGTTTCTGTTACACTCATGCCAATAAAGCATATTGAATTGAATTGATAGGCCTGATCTGCATCTCTCAGTCATCATCCGGTATCCATGGAGACGCCCGGGACCTCGTAGCTGGTCAGCTATGTAGTTAACGACAACATCAGGCTCACTTAGATTGCGCCACTGATATGGGTGAAGCCTTGCTAACCGTCTTTTCTCACACTAATGTGTATATTGTCTCTAACAGCGAGGCATGATGCTGTTTCAGCCTGTGTCAGGACCTGATTGAAAAGATATGTGAGGCGGTGATCGATATGCTCCTGCTGCTCTGACATCGCTACACTGAATGATGTTTCCTGCAATGATTAAATATACTACACTATCATTTTGTTATCTCGAGATCTCGAGAAATTTAACTCGCTATCACAGGAAAACGGAGGGAAAAAAATTTATGAATGCATGGCCATTTAGGGCTTCCGTAGTTCATTTTGAGGTTACAGTATTATGTAATGACTTTTTTGTATCTTTATGTTTTCTTTATTGTGAAGTGCAATGTTTTGTTTTGCGGAGTATTTTGTGTATTTAAGGTGCTAGGTAATTTGCCAACAGGCGACTATCAGGGCGGACAGGAGCTCACGCTGTCTGGTAAGCCTACATTACATTTTGGCTGGCTTCGTCTTGGCTGGCTGGCAGGATTGCTGGATAAACAGCTACAGTCAGTGTATTTTAAGGTAGCTTTGGTCTACCGGTCAACTTTAAGGGCAAGGAGCAGGAACAGGAAAAGGCATGCAGGTTTTCTTAGTTTAAGCTGCCTGGACACTATTCAGCAGTCCAGAATCTACAAAGACCTGGATGTTTTGTTATTGGTTACTATTTGACTGTGTGGCATCATGGTAGCAAATGACAAATCCAGCTGAGCAAGACTTAAGTATTTTTTTCGATAAATCCATCTGAATTTTTAGTATCATCTACAAGACTGAAGCTAGATACATTACCCAAGGACACATTGGTTGATTTATTACTCAGCATGTTATTACTATGACTACAGAACAACAGATACAAATTAGTGTAACGGCGGTTCATCTGATTGTGCCACTACGCACTAAAGAAGACCTGAAGATGGTCTGTTTTGACATGTGTTGGCCATGTCTGTGAAGTAAAGTGTTCTGAAAAATTAATTTCTCCTGCTGAACTTCAGAAACCCTTTTGAAATTCCAAGTGTGTATTCATCCCACATGATGAATGCAGGTGAGTATGTGAGGACATTTCACTCAGTAGCCCTAAGCTGTGGCTCAGTGAAAAGAATAGATCCTTTTTATCAGATGAGATGATTAAAAAGGCCCACTTAATTGTCACTCATATCACACTGAACTGAAGCTGCATTGCTACGGCTACAACATGTATGGCTAGCTAACTTACTAGCTACAGTAGTAACCAAATTGTGTGTCGAATGACAAGACTTTGCATATCATCACTGTTCTGGCCTAGCATGACCGCTGTGTCGTAGCCTTCACCTGTGGAAGCCACTGCTAGATGCTATCTGAGTCAAGGTCATAGGTTAGCTCCTAGGCTATTGGTAGCAACAGCTGTTAATGAGCTAAGTTGTCAAAGGCTTTTGGACTATTTGTTGTATTCTTACATTTGCATTATCATACTGCACTAAAATACTCAGACAATAGCTAACTCTACAAAAGGACTCTGTTTATTTCCAAGTCTTCTACACAGATCATCAGCTGGTAAAAATGTTAACTTTTCAGAGACATGTTAAAGCTACATGCCTCATTCTTTTAGCACAGCATCACACATGTAACCATCGACTGCATATTTTAAGACTCTGGTACAAAAAAGTGTTAGATGGAAAGATTACAAAGTCAGCTAGATATGGCATCTTAAAACAACTCATGAAGCTAACTTTAGCTTATTATGTTTCCTACAGCTGATAAAGTCGTCATTTCACCTGGCCAAACCAGTAGTCACTGGCTAGAAGAAGCTTGCTATTGTATATTGTCATTCCAGACTGAGCACAAATAAAAAATCATATGTTTTTCATTTAAAACTGAATTTCAATAAAAATGAAAAAATACAAATAAAGAAAATTATTTAACCACTACAGTTTCAGTTACATGATTTTATAAGATTTGAGCGACTACAAACATTTGGTGGTACTAATTTGCAACAATATGGCACAAATAAAATAGCACTCAATCTAACTAAAACATGCACAAATTATGATGGCAGTGTGGCATTATGTGTTTCTAGTCACATGATTCATGTAATTTATAATCTATTCACTGTTTCCTTTGCTTTTTGTTTTTTACAAATGCACTGACAGTTCCATCTCAGCCAAGTATGAAAATATTCTATTTCTGGTGTCTATACTCGTGTTTTTCCTATGCACAAATGGAAAATGCACACAAACAGGAACAGGATGGAACTGAATTAAACGCTTAGCAGACACAGCAACAGTAGCTCATGGGGGCGGGGCTTAGTCACCAGTCAAGTCAGGTTCCTGTAGGCACACAACCAGCTTCAGCTCCCGACCTTCGTCATCACATGGACATGTACAGAGAAAATGCTTTCAAATGGTATCAGTTATATCTTTGTGTGTATGCTTGTGTGTGTGTGTGTGTGCGTGTGTGTGTATGTGTGTGTGTGTGTGTGTGTGTTATCTCTAGGTTTGGGCTACCTCTTCCCTGATGAGTCAGACCCACACTGACTCACACATATACATAAACACACCACACTCCACCTCCGCATAGTCCTTCGTCAAACTACTTTTACATGGCAAGTGACAAATAACACAAACACACTCTCCTTCTATCTCAGTGTGTTTCTCCTACCTGTCTTGCGAAGTGGGAAGTCATCTTTGCTCTCGTAGTTCCCCAGAAGTGGGGGCAGTTTGTAGGAGGGAGGAGTTCCCGGGGTGTTGCTCTGTGGAGGAGAGCCCTGCTCCAGGGAGGTGTGCTGGACTCCCCTGCAGACACATACAAAAACACACACACACACACACACACACATGAGAACACAGGAGGAAAGCCAGCGAGCTGTCTAGTAAAATGGTCACAATATTGAGTAATGAAGTGTCCCAGTAAAGTCATTTTCTGTCGACCTGCTTAGCATACTTTCATTTAATTTCCTACATTTCCTAGAATGCCTTTCCTGTTACTTCCTGTTACTGTGCAAGTGGAAATATGTTCTCTATGTCTCTTCTTCATTAGATTATTATTGCTGAACCGTGGTGCAAAATGGACTCAGGAAAAAGCTTCACCAGGACTGACACCTACACATGGCATTTTCTCATAATGTGTTAGATAGTGAAACATTTCCTGTTGAAATGAACTGGACATGACATCCTGTCATTCATAGGCCCGTTTCAGACATGGAATATATTACGGTTTTTACTGTTACTGTTACTTTACTGTTAAAGAGATGGCTTGTTGTCAGCCAAACACTGATGTCTTATATGTAAATGTGTGTTACAACCTTATTGCGATAATCGTACAAGCCAGCTGGATCATGTGATCTCCTAAATCCATCATTCCAGGCTTCAAGCTATGTACTTGAGTGGTTCGGAACAATCAGCCTCCTTTGAGAACTACTGGCATTACAGGCATGGATTTGATGAGATGGCCATAGAGAGAAGCAACTGTATCTTAATAGCTCCTAAAGAGGCTGGCCTGTGATAGACGGTGACAGACAAATGGTTTGTCCAATCCCCTGCCAAGTATATTTTAAAAGTGCCAGCCCCTTTCCAAACCGTTTCTAGCTGCTTTTTTTCTGAATTTGATTACAAAGGTTTACTTGAATTGTACTATGTAAATTAAATATTGCTAAGTATCATTATGGGAACCAGATATTTATTTATCTTGGAACTATGGTTTTTCTCATATAACCTTGGTGACTAATTTCCTGAATTATTTACCTATTAACAGTCTAAAGCTCTTTCAGTAATGTCTGTTATGCAGCTGGTTAACTTGGGCTTGATTCCTACAAGCGGTTTTGAAATACTTGGGCCCTGGTTTAGAAACCCAGTTAAACTCTCAGTGAGTGTTGAAGCTGCTCGGGTCAGACTACAGACTGTTCAAGCTTCTCAACGTAGAGCAGGAGCTCACACTCCGGACAGGACACCTGACAGTTCACACTCATTTCTCATTCACACAGTCCAGTAGGGCTGGGTAACATGGCCTTAGAATAATCTTGTAATAATTTAAGGTTATATTGTGTTACATGATATATATGTCACTATTGTGAAATCTATTAACAAGTGGGTACAGGCAAGTATTAGAACAAGTAGAAAATCCCAGTAAGTTCAGAAAAAATGACATCACTTTCAATAACGCGAGTGATCTGTCCAGGGACAGGCTGAGCCCTCACCAACACTTTGGGGAGAAGGAATGGTTCAGTCCACCAATGCCCGGCTCTTTCTTATTGAGAAGGAACTCCTGGAGCTTCAGCTTTACCTCTGTACTGGCAATGGCACCTTCCAAATAAAATTGAGGAGAGAGGACAGTGTCAGGACCCTTTACTGTCTTTATAGGGGTGGCTGTAGACACAAAGCAACCTGTGCTATGACATACTCTCTTTGCCTTTCTCTTTGTTCCTCAGCAGCAGCAGTTGTTGCTCCAGTCGGTGTTTCTCCTGCTCTTCGTGTCTTTGTTGCTCTAGTTTTCTCTTCTGCTCTAGCTCCTGTTGCCGCTTTGCTGCCAACAGCTCTTGTTGTTGCTTACACACATACATACACACAAACACACACACATACATACCTTAGTGACAAATAAACCAACCGGCGAGCTAAATCACTGACAGGTTGGTGAACAAAGAAATAAGAGATGAGATCATGCGATCCTAGACAGAAGGAATCCTAGAGATGAGAGAAAGCTCTGTGTCCTGTGGACTGGTCGGACACAGACCTGACTAGCTACCTTCAGGTGTTCCTGCAGCTGGACTTCATGCTGTCTTGTGAGAACTTCGTGTTTTTTCTGGAACTCTGCAAACAGCAGCTGTTTCTGGAGTTCCTGCTGCTGTTTCAGTAGTACAAGTTCCTGCTGGAGCTGCTGCTCTCTTAGGCTTGTGTCCACCGCTGCCACACACCCAGAAAGAGACCCCACCCTGGGCTCAGTCCGCAGGTCCACTGGGCCTCCACTTCCTCCTCCACCTGGGCCTTCTGCCTGACCCCCACCTGGTGATGGAACAATGGACAAGAAGTCAGCGTTACTCATCCTGATCAATTGCTGATGTCTGTTGTCCATTTTGTATGCTTGTTTTAACTTTCATAACTGTCTTTTGTATTTTTGTCTTTGTTTGTCTTTGCATCATATTTTCACGTTCTATCTTCTATATTACTGGCTTCCCGGTGTAAAACTAATACACTGGCTGTCTATAATTTGGAAACCAACTATGCCTTTCTGAAAACATTGTGAAACTACTGGATCACTAAAAAAGACCCCTGGAAATGATCCCTTACAGCCTAGAACTTGGCCACCTGAGTCATTTGAAAGAGCTTCCGTGATACTACAAAGCAACCCTGAAGGCCAAGGTCTGCTTGAAACAGAATACTCTGTACAATGTGTTTTATGATCACATCAGATGGAAGAATTGTTTAAAGCTTCTTTTCGATAAGCTGTCTATCATTGCGAGCAGTATGACACAGTGATCATTCACACATGGGGATAATGGCCATACTTTCCGACAATCTTTCCATATAGGTAATCATGTTGTTGCACAGTTGAGCAAAACAAGATCTTGACGGTCAAGTTGCTTCACTGCATGAAGTGGGAAAGCTTTGCAGATTGGCAGATTCAGAATATTGTAAAAATTGTCAGACACAGCCCTAATTCCCAGGGGGGAGGGTGTTTCAGACCAGGTTGGATGATCCAACAAGACCCGTGGAACCCCTTAAGTGGCCCAAGAATCATTTTCTCAAAACAACCTGAACCAGGCTTGGATATCAAACCCATTATCATGGCTCCAAAGGACGACATTAAGAGAGTTAAAGAAAGACTCAACAGCCCTCTGGTTTTCTGCTCACTACTATCACTGCCCTCTATCATAGTTAATTAATAAACGATAGCATGCCAGTAGTCTACTATTCAGTAAGTTACCTGAACGCAACTCCAGTTATGTAAGTGTGTAGATCAGGATCAAAATATAGAACTGTCGCTGCACATGCTACTGCACCACTATGGATGATACATCCTTCTAGTAATGCCTCAGTGCTATGAGCATGTGGATCCCGACCCCGAACTAAACACCGTGCCGTGGAGCTGGTGGTGGCACAAACTTTTTTGTGGACCGGGACCTGAAATCGCGGGGGGGGTTCACCACAGGTGAGAGGGCTCAGCTCAACTAGATTTGGCAGCCTGACAATAGCAAAATACAGTAAAGAGGTGGTTTAAGGCATATTTTCAAACTTGTAGTCGTCAGCTCCAACCAGCACAATCAGAAATCAAAAGATCACACAGCTCCTTTTAGAGACAATAAAGTCTTAATAAAACATGTCTCACATTTACTATGGGAAACAAACTTTGGTGTGTAAAATCAGTTCAGTTCCTCTGTAAGTAACTCGTGAACCCATCCAAAGACCCTAAAAAGGACCCAAAAACCTCTCAGACAGTCAACTGGTCTACATTTAGGAGATATTTTAGGTGGTACCCACTTAATCAAACCCCTGTCAGAGACATGCAACTCCCCCTCAAGGACTAGAGGACTACCTACTCACCAGCGTCTCCACCTCCTCCCCTCTGCTCGCCCGCTGGTCCGACGGGGCTCTGCATGCCCGAGGGCAGGCTGCTCTTCACCTCCACCACTGCAGGACAAAGAGGAGAGAAAGAGAGAATAATTGATTAGTCTGCATGATTGATTAGCTGAGCCTAGCAACGGATAGCACTGACTTAGAATTACCCCAGTGTTATCTTGGCATTAGCCCAGACAAAATTCAGTGTGGCTAGCCTAAAAGACACTGCTGAAAGTGTTAACATGGTCCAGACAAATGATCAGAGAAGCCTGCTGTTATTTACAGCTTTATGGCCAAAGAAAAAAAAAAGAAAAAAGGAAAGAAAGACAAAAGAAAAGAGGACTGCAGGATCAGCCGTTGGACAAATGAACGTTAAATGTTAAAACAGTAATGGTGTCCCTCCCCTTCATTAGTACAGAAATGTGCAGCCTGATACTGATCTGGATTTGTAGCCTCTACTTGAGCCAATCATTATGACCGATTAATACTGATCTCCTTGTTCAGGCATCTCGGTGGACAACGTGCTCACTTAGTGATAAGCATTTTAAGTATGTTTTGGAACACTGACAATTGCAAAATGTATCAGTTCTGATTAGCCTTCATCACACACTCTCAGTCAAGTTTCCCTTTAGATGTAGCCCCATATTTAACCCAATTTTCAGAAAATTGCAAAAACGGTAAATAAAAACGGGAATAAATGTACATTTGCTGTCAGATGCTGTTGAAGTTGTGGGCGATACTGCAGTACGGCTCTCACCCTCTCCACAACGCTCTGGTCAAACAGAGGAGCACCTTTGTATTTGATTTTTTATTCATATCTTTATCTTTATCTCTTGTTTCCATTCATGCTACATTTCTATTGTACTTTGCACGGAGCATCTGGAACAAAAACAATTCCCCCCGGGGATTAATAAAGTATTCTGAATCTGGATCTGAATCTGAATTTCTATTTATTGCTGTTATGCAAATATTTGGAGTTTGGCATATATCACCAGTTGGTGGCATTAACTCTCCATCAGGATTCATGAAAGCACTGCAGAGAGAGGGGCACATACATCTGATGGAGTTAAAATAAAGGTAGTATAAAGCAGTTGTGATATGATGTAATCTGATAAATTGCCTCTGAAAAATACTCAGTGGCTTAATTACATTATAGGTAATGAAGGCACCAGGTTTTGTAAAGGAAGAGGAAGAGGAATGTGTGGAATGAAGAAGGTGATATCTGTAGATCTGCTGTATCGATTTGGATCATTTATTATTAAAATGGCCATATCTAACTCCTGTAACTGTGTTACAGGACTGACAGGATGGACCAGTGGACTGAAAACCTGCCTATATTAGTGAGCCGCTGACTGACATCACTGGAGGCATTTCATCAGATTACGTGCAGCTTCCTCTGAAGCCACGTATGAGTGACTTATCATACTTTTTTCACACATGCAGGAGTCCTCCCTAAAACAAAGACTGTGGGACGATGGCAGAAATATGGCATTTTGGCTTGTTTCACGTATCAATATGGGGAAGGCTCACACAGATCAACGTCATGATTTATTCACTCAGTCTATTTCCACTGGATTTTATTTCATCTTGTTTGTATTGATATACCTACTATTCCACTTAAGCCCAGAGAAAAAAAGAAAACAAAATTGCAATATTTGTTTTTCAAATTTCCTGCCTTTCCATTCAGTTTTTCTGATGCAAAACTTGAAAATGTGTATAAATACAGATGAATTAAAACACACTTTCTGTGTGTGGTTATTAAGGCTTTTACAATATTCACGTATGAATTTGCAACACTCAGATCGGAAGCTCCAACGAGCTTAGCTGCTCCAATCAGCTTACATGATCTCCTGGCCTCAGCTGACCCCTGCTATTGGATTAGGCTACTTCCTGGAAGATGCTACGCTGAGACATGTTGAGATGTCTGCTGGCCAAAGAGGAAATTCAATTAGGACTAACCTACTGATGAGTCGACCTTTGAGCTTTAGATACTCTCCCTGATTGGTCACCAGCCATTCTGCTTTTGCATCACGTGGGTTTCAAGCTAATCAAACACCAACATCCACAATAAGGAAAAGCCTATTAGCCCAGTGCTCAGTGGGAAATGTGACTAATTACAGGAGGAAAGATTTCATCATTTCACATTTGTACTCTCTTTTGTCACAACCTGACCTGTGACTTCTGACCTTTGACATGAAGAAGAGAAACGTGTACTACATAGATAATGACTAACACGGCTGTGTGCAGCCTCAATATGACTAAATCTTATGGATTTAAAATATTATCTCCCTCAGTCATGCACATGTGAAGAAGCTTTCCAGTTTCAGGTTTGCTGGTTTGTGACCATTTGGTTAGCGCAGTCCAGAAAAAGTTGGTAAAAAGTCCAAAAACTGAGGGCTGGAAATAAACAAAGCTGTGTGTGTGTGTGTGTGTGTGTGTGTGTGTGTGTATGTGTGTGTGTGTGTGTGTGTGCAGCCACTCACATCTAAATAACCTAAACAAATATTCTGGCGTGTCACTGTGACGCACGTGTCTCCCCTTCAGCTACAGCACACACAGTGTCCCTGTGTGCGTGTGTGTGTGAGAGACCGCTCTGTGAGTGTGTGTACAACAGTCTGTTTGGCAAGAGAGCAGCATTCCACAGCAGCCAGCGTCTGACGTCAAACTGAAGACATTTATAGTCTGGTAAACACGCGCGCGCACACACACACACACACACACACACACACACACACACACACACACACACACACACACAAACACACACTAACATACAGTTTGACAAAGCAGCAACGTTTCAGTCAGTCATATGTCTGTCAAAAAGAAATGAAAGACATCAGTCAGCTAATCATGAAGAAATGAACACAGACGGGTGATTCTACCTTGGTGCCAACATGCACTACAGAGAACTTAAAGACAAAATATGTGACATTTCTAAATGTCTAAAAACCACTAGAACTTTGGTAGTTGTCTGCTTACATTATCCAGAAAGTTTCCAACAAAAAAAGAAAAAAAGGAATTTTAGTCAAGGTAACATTTCATGTGGTTGTCTGTCACTGTAACTCCCCAGCGAGGGAGGAAAGAAGTCCATGAATGTGACTAAACAGAACACAAACAACACATGAACTATTCTGTGAACCTGCTTTCTGAGTCATGTCAAATATATGTAGAACACTGAATATTTCATTTGTAAATATTGTAATTATCGTCAATATCGTTATATTGCAACACCCCTAGTCAACACATTCCACTCAAAATGACAAACATCGACCTCATGGTGGAACTACAGGACAAATTTGTTGGATTACCAAAGTCATCAGCACTAACACAGTCAAATGGAAGGAGTCCTAACCATGAGAAAGACTACCCATATATGGTAAAGATGATACAAGATGCAGCTCAGGCTGATATAAACTTCACTCATCCTGGGTGAAACAAAAGACTGAGCTCTTTGTAAAATGTTCAGCATAGACATAGAAACAGAAATAATCCAATTTATCAATCAATATATTGTACAAGGTGCAAGGTAAATCCAAGGTAACAAGGGTGGTGATGTGTGATGACCAAGTTAGGTTCTCAGTGATGGTAATTCCAAGGAACCTGTAGGGGTGTGTGTCTTTGCATCCTTTATTCTAAAACCAACAATCAGCTCCTCAGTTCTGATGTTGAGCATTAGCTTGTTCTCTGTGCACCACTCTGGTCTACAAAACATTCAAAAATGTAATCCCAGCGTCACGGAGCCGGAGGTGACTTAATCAAATGGCCAAAGACAAAAAATATTCAAATTAACTGTTATGTAAGCCCAAGAAAAGCAGTAAATAATCACATTTGAGTACCTGGAATGATCACATTCTGGGCGTTTTTGTGTCGTTTATCAAAATAGTTGCCAGTTAATGTTGGTCAACTTGTTGCTAAATGGTCCACTTGTGAGATAAAGCCTGTCATGTTTTTGATCGGACCACTGGACATCACCAATTCGTTCCAACAACTGTGAATTTACAAGTTGTGCCTCTGACGAGACTGTGCTTGCTTTAAAGTCCCAGTGATCCAGACTGTGTCCAGATACTAAAGGCTGTTTGCTCTGATACTTACTCACTTTCTAAAGCCTCTTTCCTGCTACACAGGAAACATTTTATGTGCCCACTTAGTTTGAAAAAAGAAAACACAAGAAGGAGAACTAAACAGTTAGCATGAACAGACAGAGGGAAGCTCAAACCTGACACATGATCTCTGGACTGTGTAGTTTGGGAACATATGAACTAAGCAACAAAGATGGAGACTAACCAGAAACAAAATTGGTCTAGATAGTGGAGAACGTCTGCTGTTTTCACAGCTTATAAATCTTCAGTGATGTGAAGACTGTGAGCTGCTCCTTCAGCTGTTTGCTCTGCCTACATTTATCGTCTACAGCTGTAAATAAAGACACTACAATATTTGTTTGCGAATATTTTTGTAATGTTAATCACTGATAAAAGTTCATAAAACACAAAGAGGGAAGACAGAGGTGTGGGGCTGGAAGTCCAGTCTATGTTTTCTGTTGCTCATATTTCTCCTTGCTGCTACTGCTACTGCTGCGAGGTATTTCTGGAAACCAATATTCGTCTTTTCTCCTCTCTCTCTCTGTCTCTCCCTGTCTTGTTCGTTCTGCATTGCTAAAAGAAAATAGGCACTATGACATCAGCCCTGCAAAACAGGAGAGAGAGAGAGAGAGAGAGAGAGAGAGAGAGAGAGAGAGAGAGAGAGAGAGGGGAGAAAGAAAAAGACAAAGCAGGAGAGAGAGTGAGGTAAAAATAGTATAATGGCTGTTTGTACTTGGGACAAATTAGAAGCTTAGAGAGAGAGAGGAGTCACATGTGTAGTGTTGCTATAGAGACTGAGGCTGGGTCAGAAGTATTATGGGCTGGCAGACAGTAGGTCAGCCACAGTTGATGCTGTCTGTTGTGTTACACCAAGCTTTATATCTTTGACAACATCTGGTTCAATCATTTACACATCCAGCATGCATATTTTAAAGAAGCGCTGGCGATATCATTTGTATTAACAACGGGTCAAACCACTATGTGTAATGTGAAGGAGTTACTCACAGTGACCAATCACAGAAATGATCACCAACCCTGCACTTCCCCTCAACAGTGTTTTAACATCTTTCAGCTCAGTATTTTGGTTGACTTGGACCATTTCAGCATCTTTCTCTTCATTATTTTCAGAGCCGGTCAGTCCTATATGCACACTACACAAGTTGCAGGGCCCCACAAGGTACACAAGGGCCCTCCTCCCCTTCATGTCAAAGTGGATGTCAACGTTTATAACTGAGAGATGAGAGAATGAAGAGGAACTATCGTTCAACGTGAGAAGGAACTGCAGGAATAGCAGTCAGGTAAACTTGTGAATTTCCCTTCTCCAAGTGCGATATCAGCAATGAAATGCCATAGAAGTTCATGTGTGCTAGCTGTTAGCTGTCCCTCTGCAGCCTGTCCGTCGTGCTAACATCAGCTGGGCTGGGCAGGGAAGCTTTCTCTGTCTGTATCTTGCTCCCTGTGGTCTGTGACTTCATGCCTGACAGAAGTGAGAGTGAAACAGGCCCACAATGATTCATTACGTTTGATAACTGTCAATGGGCCAAGGTGTTCAGAAACTGCAGCTCCAATAGACAGCCGCATCAGGCCAACACGCGCTCGTATGCACAAAACAACACTCTGGCTTTCCGGCAGCAGCTGCGGTGTCCACTCCTCTGGATATACATCCGACACTCCTCTTTGGTGCACATGATATTAAAACAGGACAGTGATGAGTAAGGCTTTCAGTCAAGGGTTAGTCACGGGAGTAAAATACACACCATATACTTCAGTAAAAGTACTATTACCACACAGTGAAAATAGTCCACTAAGTAAAAGCCTTGCATTTTAATTTCTTAAGTCGGTATTATCAGCATTGTTTTCCTATTATATCTCATCTTTTTGGATACATATTATTGCTGCATTAATGTGTATGTGTCATTTTACTGCTGTAGATGTTTAAGGTTGAGCTCATTTTAACTCCTTTATATACTTTTGAGCTGGCATCATAATCTACAAAATCCTCACATGTTCAGAATGTGACTGTCCTGTGGGAAAACATAAAAAACCTTTTAGCTTTGTGACAATGTATTTTTCAGCTACTTCAAGAGGATAAGTTTATTCAGCTTAAAAAGTAGAATTTTCTGAACTCAAAAGGGATGGAAAATACTAATATGAAAGGTGACTAGTAACTAAAGCTGTCATACAAATGTAGTGGATGATTGTAGAGGCCGGACGAGGGCTGTCACTTGTCACTGTTCAGCAGTGGGTTTCCATGGCTCTCAGGTCGGGTACGAGGGCCCTTATCAGAGTGTGGCTTCAGGCCCCAGGGAGCTCAGGACCAGCTCTTTTTATTTTGGTTGACTCTGAACACTTTAGCAACTTTCAGCTCATTTATTTGGTTTAATTGGAACTAAAGGGCCAAATCTTTTCCCAAAAGTTGGTAGAGATCAAAACAGCACTACAGAGTAAAATACAGTCATTATATTTGTTGTTTGGACAGAAACAAGACTATAAATTATTTTGCTGGTTTAAATATTTTCAATCACAGATTCTTTGTCACTAGCTGTGTAGTAGTTCAGTTTTTTCCACCAACTTAAGCAACAGCATCACTAAACTCATGTACCTCATATAAGATGCAGACCCAGTTTGAAAGAATAAATGTGATAACATTGTTAAAGAGCAAACAGGAGAATATAGAGCATCTCCAACACCAACATGCAAGTGTCTGTGAGCCTGTTTAGTCCCAACAAACACACCAACACAAATAAACACTGACCTGGGTTCACCACTGAACCAACAGTGTAATTGCAGCCGAAAAGAAGATTAGAGTGAATGTTGTGTCCTGCTTGTACCAATTAACAACATGCTGGCATCAGGAGGTGGCATCAGGCCACACTCCAAATAGGCTCACCCAACGTCAGCAGCCACATCGCTCAGCAGCCTTCACTCTCCCAAACCCTCCACAGGTGGAATTCACACAAGAGATACGTCCTTTAAATGTTCTGGAAAACTCCATGAGCAGCTTTATCCTTGATTTTAACTCATGAAGTCCCAGAGTGACACCTACTAAACATCCTGGTGGGTCATGTGACAGGTCATGTGATTTAGTCTTCCCATAACAGCATTTCCAAGATGTCTGTGTGCCATGTGACCACCAGGGCCAGAGCTCGCTGCATTTAAAAAGCTTGTTTTTGGTTGCCAAAGGTAAGATTCAAACCATTTAAGAACTGTAATGCAAACATAACATGTCCTTTATTATATTTAACCTGTTGTGAACACTTTTCATGAACAAAATATAACAACAATATATATATATATATATATATATATATATATATATATATATATATATATATATATATATATATATATATATATATATATATATATATATACATATATATATATATTTTTTTTTCAGGTAAATATTGTTGTGACATATATGTCACAATAAGAAAATATTATTATGGTCTGCTCAGTTAACTTAACTTATTCAATGATATTTAGTTAATATATTTTATATTGTTCAATTCAAAGCATATTAAAACAAATGTAAACAAAAATCACATTATATGGATCAAATTATTAATAAAATATATAAAGAAACTATTTTTACCCATCAGTAAATAAAAATAAACAGACCCTATATCACATTTTTCTACCCTATATTATTTGAAAATGTTATGAAAATAAATAAATAATAAAAATTGAAAATAATAATTGAAAATTGTAATTTCAGTTTATTTGCCGTATGGATAAGAATCAATGCAACCACCCTGTGAGAAATGCGACGTGCATCTTTGCTTCACTGAGGAAATAAATTGTTTCAAATCTTTCCATCTGGCCTCGACTGAACTGCCACACATAGTAACAACATGATAACACATGATGATAACACATGTTAATAACACATGATGATAACACATGTTGATAACACATGATGATAACACATGTTGATGGTTCAAACATGGTCCTGAGAATAGAAAAGTGTTTTGTTATTACACTTTTTGTGTTTACAAGTTTACAAGTCTGTTGCTCAGTTTTCTACAGCTTCAGTAACGTATTAAGGCTTCCAATATGAGGTAGTTTTTATTTTTATTCAATTTGCAAACTTTTGGAAATGTATTAATTTTTGTGTTGGAAAACAAATATGAAAAGAAAATGTAGTTGTTATGGAGGTAAAGTTAGAATTTTTGTTACCAAACGGAAAAACATGAGGAGAAAAAGACAGTAGCTCAGTTTTCTACAGCGACAGTGGCCTGTTGAGAAGACGTCCAATATAAAGAGGCAGTCTTTTTTTATTCAATTTGCAATTTTTGTATTGTGAAATAAATACATTTTATGCTGTTAAAGGTTTTGTTGTTAAACCTAAGAGGTTCTAGTAGTTATAATATTGTGGAAAGGCAAATAAAAAGACAAAGCTTTGTTATCAAACCAAAAAAGACTATGGATGATTTATTTTCAAATGAGGAATTAATTTACCATGAACACCCAGTGACAGATCTTTGACACTAGGGAGTGTTATTTTGAGGAAAACATGTCAGAAATGTGTTCTATATGGTCTATTTAGTCTGTTTCATGTCCTCCATAACTTTCCTTGATGGAGAAGTTATCCATGTTTTTAATGCCCAATGTGACATATATGTAAGAGTACACATCTCTGACAGTAAGGGCTGGTATTTTGAAAAAAATGTCAGAAATGTGTTCTACATGGTCTGTTTAGTCTGTTTTATGCCCCTCATAATTTTCCTTTAAGGATAAATGTGTCTGGGTTCTTATCTAAAGGTAAAGACAAAGATAGTGACCGGAGAGTTGGCTGAACTCTTCAGAGCAGCAAAGTATGCAAAAAGTGTTGTTCGAAGTCTGAAGGCTCCCAAACAAATGTTATCCAAACTCCCTAAACTGACGAGGAGCGGTGCAGAGCATGGATGGAAATCACGAGAGAGTGGGATTTACGGAAAAGCGCCTGGAGCTTTCTTGCTCCTATTTCTCTGAAAACGTGAAAAGAAGATATTGTTCTTCGTGGATCTACTTTGGTTCAAGACTGAGTTCATCCTTTAATATGTTTTTTATTGCATCAACATCATCCCCAACTCAGTTTTCAATGAATGACTTTTTTCTGTCTGCATGTCCTCACGTTTTCAACACAGGGCAAATATCTGTGTTTCAGGAATCTAAGAGTCATGTTGATGGGACGTTCTGTGCCTTATTAATGTCAAAATAAAATGATAGTGCATCATGAAAAATGGTAATATCAATACAACAATCACACTTGAAGCTTGGAAGTACAGTTCCTATCATTTATAGGCTTCAGGGGATGTAAACAGGAAGCATACTGCATCAGTGTATTCAGTAAGTTAGCTGGCTGCTTTAGCCTGTATTTGTTTCCATTTTGGTAAAGTGGCTCCGTTAAAAGAAAGCCAAATGAGTTATGAGCAGTTCCTGTTTGCAGTGCATGCCTGTGTGCACACACATCAGTTACTGGATGACTTTTAGACTGAAAACATGTAAAAATATGATTATTCTCAAGCAAGTTCTGCAGTTATAAGGAGACTTTTTATGTGATTTCTAAGCAAATGTATGTTGTTTTTATTAGCAATGTACTTCATATTTAATGATATCTTCGTAAAGTGTAAATCACACTGAATTTTAAAGTATGTTAACATGTGCATGATCAGACGTAGGACTCCGAGAAGGAAGAGGAAAAGTGTAGCAGTCAGGCACTATGGATTTAAAATGAGCATTAATTGCCTCAGTAAAGTGTCTCACATCCTGTGCTGCTCCCAGTGCAGACCATGTTAATAAGTGTGTCAAACGGACAACTGCCCTCCCAGCTGACAGCAGCATGCCCCTTCTGCCCCTTCTGCCCCACACAGGAGCTCTGCCTCGCAGCCCCACAGTCTGAAACCCTCTGACCAGAACCTACTGTCCATTCTTACATTCTATTCGGGGAATGCCAAATAACACTTTTTTACATTCAACCTTTCGTGTGACGAGCCCATCAGAGCTCCAGCACTCAGCAGCCCCCCTCCCCTCCTCTCCTCTCCCAGAGATGACTCACCGGTGGTGGGCATGGCAGTGCTGGAGCCCCTGTTGTCACTCAGGAGCTCCAGAGGCTGGTGGTGGCTGTCTGTGCTGGCGGAGGAAAAACAGGACTCAGTCTCATAGATGGTCTGCAACATGGCGCACAATCCTGACACCGTGGGATGCAACAGCATGCCAAGACGAGAAGCAGCACTTTATTTTGTCACAAAAAATGACAGTCAGTTCCTCTTCTGAGAAAGCGGCATGGCTTAGTGGAGGACTCAAGTTGCTAAGGATAGGGGGAGACGAGCATTAAAATACGGTTCAGGTTAAAATACTGAATCATCGATGACTGACTCTGGGGTGAAAACTTCCAAATGTTTTCTGTACTTTTATAATAAAAATGATTTAAAAAATGAACGTCGGTTCCATCAAAAATTCCAGAGATAAGTCAGAAAACTCCTCTGTGCTTTTATTATGTAATCCAGCAGAGGTAGCCTGTTAAGGCTGCAGTCTTTTGCAGGTAGTCTCTCTCCCTTTCAGTGTTTCTGGAGCTCCAGCTGGCTCTGGCCCAGGGTTTGTGCTGTAATGATCAGTAACAGACACTTCAGACAAAATCCTCTTTTGTAATGTTGTAGCCTGGGCTGCAGGTCTGAAAAACACTCTCCTCTGCTTGCCTCAGACTAAATCAAAATCTAAATGTGGCTCTCTGGTCTGCATCACCTGGAGTCCTGGTCCATGCACAACACTTTGCTCCTGAAACAGTGGCTGGTATGATGCAAAAGGTAGAAAAAAGTTTGTTTCCTCTGGAGCACTGAACATTCTCTCAGTCCTTACCAGCCAGATTGACCAAGAGCAGAAAGGAATCAATGAAATCTCGTTGCTGTGTGTATTTCCATGAACTGAGAGGTGATGGAAGGGATCGGTTGGAGAGTGGTACTGCTGCAGCCTCTACACCGCTTCCCATCGCTAACAACACAACAAAAATACAGAGACGAGGAGAAGACGAATTCCCCTGCTCGGGTGCATCAAAGGATCCTCATGCTGCTCTCCTCCTGTACAATGAGAGGGAGAGGAGAGGAGAGGACGAGGAGGAGGAGGTGGAGGAGGAGCAGGAGGAAGAGGAGGAGAGGCGAGGATGTAAATAGCTTTGGGAGAGCGCTCCCCGAGGTTCCATGCTTCCAAAATTAGAACGAAGCGCTGAGAGAATGACAGAGAGAGGGAAATGGAAAGAAGGAGGGAGCAGAGCAGCAGGATAAAAAAAATAAAAAGAAGAAATGCAAGGAGAGGAAAGGCTGGGCTCAAGAAGACGAGCGGCAAGTTAGAATCCTCCCAGCCAAATAAACAGCCACAGATCACATGCTGTCCTCTTATCACTCGCTTGAAAACACACAAAAAGAGGCAGGCTGCTGCAGAGCCGAGCTGTGTACAGCGACCAGAAACAGCTGCTGGTCAGACAGCTAATATTCACTGTCTGAGAGTCCTTGGTGTGCGTGTGTGTGTGTGTGTGTGTGTGTGTGTGTGTGTGTGTGTGTGTGTACAGGGGAGTGTGTCTATGACGCTCTCTGAGCTGCTGAATGAACGTTGAGAAAGGGAGAGAGGAGACGGAGGGAGGAGGGAGAGCAGGAGCAAGAGGCTGAAAGTAGATCACTGGGTGGAGAGGAAGATAGACAGATGAATAGAAAGTCAACAACAGCTTCTTTGGATTTAGTAAGAGCTTCACAACGTACAGAAAGGAGAAGGAGAGAAGACGAGGACTATCTTCAACAGCCATCCAACTTCATTCATTTACTCTTCCGCTGCATGTTTCTGGTGTTAGATGGGATCCCTTTTTTAAAGATTCAAGAAGACGAAGGGAAGAAAGGAGTGGAGAAGAGAAGCATTTACTAACACAGGAGATGGGGGGTTGATGGAGGGACTATAGCTGAAAATAGCCTGCCTGGGAGGAGGAGGAGCCACAGATAAAAATAGACGGAAAGGGAGCAGTAAGCCTACAGCTCTGGGGTGGGGTGGCTGGGGTTGTGGGGGGATGGGGAGGCGTTCGGCGCTGTCATGTTTCTGCACCACACTGCCCAGAGATCACCTGTCAATCAAACCGTGTGGGCAGGGCTGCCACCTTTTCCTCCTATGATTCTGTGTTGGTGAGTCTGAGTTCCTGAAGGTGGAGACGGTCCACTCTCTGAGCATGGTGGCTGCTGTGCCTGCTCACGCTGCAGCCTCGTCCTGTCTGTGCACTAGGTTTGATAAGATTCAACTTGTGGCCCATGCTCCATTTTTATTCGGCTTGTGGTGCGAGGGATAGCAGTGTTGGCCTTTCCGTCGGTCCAACCACATTGGTCAGGACTGAAATATCTCAACATGTTTTCATATAGCGCCACCAGCAGGTCAAAGTCTTCAATCATTTAGTGAATAGGACAACATCTCTTGGATGGATCGGCGCCTCATTTTGACAAGACATTCAGTGGACGAGTCCTGACGTTGGTGGTGATTCTGCATTCCAATACTTTGGTATGCTTTTGGAACAAATACTTGCAACATGGATGACATTCCCATCCGAAACACAGCTCTACTTCGTATTGAGTGCTAATTAGCAAACATGCTAAATTAATGAAATAATAAATGCAATTATGCAAATAATAGCATGCTTAATGCTAAACTAATGAATAATAAATGGTGAACATGGCACATACCATAGAAAAACAAATGACTGTAGAGAAATGCTCGGTTTGAGGTGCCATTACAGAGTTTGTCCACCAGAGAGCACTGACAAATTGATTTTTACACTGTAATATTTCCTGCTTAGTTTGTATTTTGTCATAATTTACAATACAATCTATCAATATAATCATTTTCTGTTTATGTTGTGTGTTTCTGTTTTAGAAAACATGTAATATTTGATGAAATATCATACATCATATTTTGGATCGCAGTATCATTATATAATATTATGAAATGTGTCATTTGACACATTATTCAAATGATTGTAGTTATTTCTACATCAGAGTACACACACAATACATTAAAATAACCTCCACATATGCACTGGATTCATAATCAAAGTAGTTCATAAAACAATCCTGTGAATCCAGTTTTGTCATAAGGCAGCCACTTTGCATTAATAAGCAGTACTTCCAGAAATGGTCTGATACAACAAGAGAAGGTCTTACAAAATCTCTACTGGCAGACTAATGTACATATTATCGTATAATGCAACCCTGACATGCAGGCTGACAACTTGATGATAGAGGTTATGGTCACCTATCAAAACCATGTAAAGGACTAGATGGTTTTTTATGGAAACTTATGTAGATGTCATCTTTCTTGAAAGAAGGCAGAGCAGACCTTGGTTGAGCTGGCAAGAAATGAACACTACAGAAGTACACTAACTACATATTACACTGAAATAGTCTCTTAAGTCATACAAAGTAAATATCTGCATCATTAGTAATAAACAACTGGCATAAAGGTAGACATTTTGTCAAATACGGCTGTTTGCTTGCTTAGGACCAGTTCTCAGCTGCCTGCTGTGTTCCTTGATACACCTTGGTTACAGTAAACAGGAAGCTACAGCCACGAGCCAGTTCTTTTAGCATTAGGACTGGCAAACAGGGGGTAAAGCTTATACATCTTGGTGTCCAATGGTAACAAATACCTCTGAAGCTCACCAATTAACTTGTTATATTGTGTCTGTTTGATCTGTGCAAAAACCTCTGACAAATCTGAGCATGGCCAAGAAATAGTCATTCATTATCCACAACCACTTATCCCTTACAGGGCTGCAGGGGGCTGGAGCCCATCCCAGCTGACATCGGGCAGGCGGCGGGGTACACCCTGGACACGTTGCCAGTTCATGTCATGGCTGACATATACAGACCAACAAGCAATTTTGAGTGACCGATTAACCTAATTTGCATGTCTTTGGACTATGGGAGGAAGTGTGGGAGGAACTGTTGGAGAACCCCCGCAGGCACAGGGAGGAAAACATGCAAACTTGGTCTCAAACCCAGACCTTCTTGCTGTGAGGCACCGCTACTGCCCCTACAAATAGTCCATTATGTAAAATCACAATGTTACAAGCTTACAAGGTAAATTCAATGTAATTCTTTTTTTTTATCACAAGGGTTTAAAACTTAATGTTTGGATGCTTTGAGCCCTGGTACATCTATTTTGGAAAATAAAGTGTTGATGCTAAAGTCATCACGGCCTGGGGAATGAAGCTGCTCCACAGTCTGGTGGTATGACAGCATATACCTCTGTATCTTTTGCCAGATGGCAGCAGGGTGAACAGACTGTGGCCGGGATGGGTGTCGTCTTTTATACCAATCTTAGAACACTTAAGTCCAAATTTTACAGCATTTTTAAAGGTTCATCACATGTGGGAAGTGTGTATGTCACTCTATACCCTAATGCTGCACTGCTCCTTTTTCTCACATTGCTGTCAGTGTGGATATTATTAATTGAAACTGCTGGCTGCTATTTATAGTACTTGTTTGTTCAATTCAGCAGCTCAGTCTAAGTGAAGCTGTGCTTAAAGGAATAGCTTCCAATGTTTAAACGGAGTGCTTTGGGATGTCACTGACTGCTGGAGTGCATGAATTACAAAAATCAAAGGATCAGAATGAATCAGGCTTTATGCAACCAATGCTAATACATTTTTGAAAAAGTCTTGCATGGGCGCTGTACAATGTTTGATACAATGGGTAGATGACTCCTCTGTATTCACCAGTTGCTGTTGTAATGCCTGTTTCCTTTCCAGGAATCATAATTTTTCATTAAATAATTTTATCATCACCTTCATCCCACCTCCTCTCCATCACCTTCATCGCCCTTATCATCCTCACCTTCTGTGTAAACAGCTCTGTGTGTCCTCAAGCAGTTTCAGACTGCCTCAGCATGACTCACACACAGACAGACTAAATACATAGAAAATGCAAACACTGAAAACAAACGTTTACATCCTATAATGTTTTACATCAACTTGAGCTGATGCGTTGCTTTTCTGTTATCCAGTACTGTGATCATTTATCAAAATACTTTTTCTATTATCTAACATCCTCATTTCACATCATTTTGGCAGCCAGAGAGACAGAGAGATGTGACTGACCAGGCAGCATGTCTGACATGCTGTCACATACTAAACACATCTGTTAAAGGTGTGTGTGTGTGTGTGTGTGTGTGTGTGTGTGTGTGTGTGTGTGTGTGTGTGTGTGCGCGTGCCTACTGCAGTAGCTCGGTGGATGACTCATCTCTGCGTTTCTATTTGAGGCACATCAACCCCTGGAGTCATACTGCTGTCTGTGTGTCTGTGTGTGTCTATGTGTGTGAGTCTATGCATTAGTACTATATCTGTATCCATGACAACCAGATCATACAGTCAGTCAGCGGTCAGTCAAGTCACTCAGTCTGAAACACGGGCGTCATAGAAATACCTGAGGGCGCCTTACGGGTGTCTTGACTGTGTTCGACCAAATTAATTCAATTCATTTGTCAACCACTGATTGTCAACAAACACAAAAATACAGCTATTAATACATGCATTATGTAGTAGAAAACTATATGGAACACTATGTGAGAAGTAGAGCTTGACAATTTATCAATTTTATATCCTTTGAGTGATATGACTTTATATATCGTTTTAGATTTAGGATAACATCATATGATGATATGTTACAGGTGATGTCTGTTCGTGCTGCATTACAGTAAAGTGATGACATTTGCTGAACTTTGCAGACTGGTCTTCTTGTTCTAATACTGGCCTTTACCCACTTAGTCATTATATCCACATTACTGCTATTTATTTATTTTAAATAGTATTGTATTAATATTTGGTGAAAGTACCAACTGTTATTCCTTCAATGTTGTCACAATATTGATATCAAGGCATTGGGTCAAGAATGTCGATATCTGATTTTGTCGCCCCATTCTAGCATTTATCAAGTGCTTTGGCAGAGATTTTTAATATAGTATTGCAATAATAATATCTCAGTATTATTCTAAGGCCATATGACTCAGCCCTAGTGACAACCCTCCTAAATAATCTTATGATCTTCCCGTGTGGTGATCTCTTCTTTTATGTATGACTTGAATACAAGTCATCCTGAGCAGGACGTACAATGTAAATGCATGTACCAAATTCCATGGCCATCCATCCCATAACTGTCTATATGTCAGTCTGGATCAAAGTGGTTGACCAACTGACATCTCTGGAGCCATAAACACTAATATTGCTGAAAGAAGTTGTGCTTGTGACCACACTGCTTACACAATATTTTCAACCATATCATAACTGTCATAGACACACACAAACACACACTGAAGGGCAGCTGAGTCAGGCAACATACAGTCTGATTCTGTGACTGATTCTGTTACTGACCTCAGTGCGAGCCATGCATCAGCTGGAAAGTGCTGCTAGAAAGCTTCAAATATTTCAGTCCTTCTCACACTGTTTATCTCGAGTAAGTAGCTGGATCAGTAAAGTTTCCTTTATATAGTTGACTGGGCTTACAAGTGTAACAACAGACCACACAACTGAAATAATTCACCCCAGGAAAAAGGCTAAAGCTTGCTTTGCTCATATGGACTCAACCGGGAGGTAAAAACTTTGGCACAATAAATACTGAGATAAAATAAAAGAATGGTACTCTGTATTGATATTTAGTATGGGTACACCCATCAGTCAACAATATTATTCTCATGCTTGTAGCAGTGACCCTGGATAAAAGTGAAAGAAAACAGAAGAAAGAAATGGACATTTGACATCGTAGGAATTCAAACTAGCGATATCCAGTCATAGGCCAGCCCCCAATGTCTTAGCTGCCACCACCAGCCACACCAACGTCACCACCAGCCAACCAGTCAGACACTTTTTCATTTGTTAAACCCGTATAAGCCACAAGTGCACCTGTCTCACTCTGGTTACACAAGTGTTAACCACAGCAACTCTTGAGATGGAAAGACAGTTTGATAGAGGCTTACCTGAGGTGTGTGATGAATTCATGAAGGCAGAAACCTGGACTTCCTTCCCCAATCCTTCCACAGTGTGTGTGTGTGTGTGTGTGTGTGTGTGTGTGTGTGTGTGTGTGTGTGTATGGGTGTGTGTGTGTTTGTGTGTGTGTGTGTGTGTGTGGTTAAAGCGGGTCCTCAGAGTCGGCCATGTGATGGAGGACAGACGATGGACAGGCAGATGAATCACACTTTTTCCTCAATGTCAGCCTTTCTGCAAAAGAGAAAATTCAGTTTTTCAGATTACTACTCCGCTCTTGTTTTTTTTTCTGCCTTTCTCCACACAAAACTTGACTGTTCATTAAGCCCCTCTCCCCGTCATCATCTAATCATTCTTTAGAAACCATAACTTGGCACAGCAGGTGTGCCATGCTTTGGATTTGTCCCCATGTTGAAGTGGTGATAGTCCATATTTGAAGAGGATGGAAGTGTATTTTTTTTTAGCATTTCTAAACCAAAAACACCTCAGCTAAAGTGTAAGAAATGGATTAGCGTGTTTATCTGCTCTAACATAAAATGCAAACATTAGCATTTCTAAATTGTGCAGCTTTTGAGGTAACATTTTTAAAAAGCCCCGCTCATGATAGCACATCCGATCTGTAGTATTTCCCTACTGCGTGGAACAGGGTCCAGGATGCTACAGAGTAAGAGTTGAGGCTAATGGTATATATTTTATACATTTTATTCTTCATGTAGAAGACATGAAGAATTGCAATTCATCCACGATCATTTAGCATTTATCATGTCTACTTGAAATTCTTGAACAGGGTAAAATGACAACATTAAAAAGGCAGCCACAGGGCGGACTCGCACTAGGCAATTCATACCGTGCCTAAGCACGTTTGACCCCCAAAGTTGTTTGTTTGACTAGTGTGAGCGCTCCGTACCGTGCTCAAGTACGGTACACTTCCTTGGCCCTGGGACGGGTGTGCTTTGACACAATACGGTTGCTCATGCACAAGCACAGTCACGGGTGCGCCTTGCATATATCAAGAAATCCAGGAATGTCAGAGGGCTGTCTATGACCAAAACCACACAATCCTGCTTCAGCATGGGACAGAGCAACTGTGCGTAGTGTGAGAATCAGAATCAGTATCAGTATTCATTTATTGTCCCACAAACAGGGACATTTGTTTGCCACAGCAGCTAAAGGACAGTAATATTACAAAAAGCAATAATAATAGTAAAAAATAAAAACACTATCATAAAAAGGTAAGAAATGGAATAGACTCGTATATAGATATTAACATAATATTGTACAAAAATTAACATGTAATTATAAACAGTGTGGCAGTGTGTTATTCACAAATAATAAATATGGGTATATGGGTACTGACCAGTTAGTGCAAACCAAAAATGAGAAATTAGTTATGTATAGTTGTATTGCACAGTGTAGAGTGACGTCTACTTGGAGCAGTGCTGGTGTACAGCAGCAGGAAGGAAGGACCTGTGGTACCTCTCCTTCACACACTTGGACCTGTGGTACCTCTCCTTCACACACTTGGACCTGTGGTACCTCTCCTTCACACACTTGGACCTGTGATACCTCTCCTTCACACACTTGGACCTGTGATACCTCTCCTTCACACACTTGGACCTGTGATACCTCTCCTTCACACACTTGGACCTGTGATACCTCTCCTTCACACACTTGGACCTGCGGTACCTCTCCTTCACACACTTGGACCTGTGATACCTCTCCTTCACACACTTGGACCTGCGATACCTCTCCTTCACACACTTGGACCTGTGGTACCTCTCCTTCACACACTTGGACCTGTGATACCTCTCCTTCACACACTTGGACCTGACATACCTCTCCTTCACACACTTGGACCTGTGATACCTCTCCTTCACACACTTGGACCTGTGGTACCTCTCCTTCACACACTTGGACCTGTGATACCTCTCCTTCACACACTTGGACCTGTGATACCTCTCCTTCACACACTTGGACCTGACATACCTCTCCTTCACACACTTGGACCTGTGATACCTCTCCTTCACACACTTGGACCTGTGGTACCTCTCCTTCACACACTTGGACCTGTGGTACCTCTCCTTCACACACTTGGACCTGTGGTACCTCTCCTTCACACACTTGGACCTGTGATACCTCTCCTTCACACACTTGGACCTGTGATACCTCTCCTTCACACACTTGGACCTGTGATACCTCTCCTTCACACACTTGGACCTGTGGTACCTCTCCTTCACACACTTGGACCTGTGGTACCTCTCCTTCACACACTTGGACCTGTGATACCTCTCCTTCACACACTTGGACCTGTGGTACCTCTCCTTCACACACTTGGACCTGTGATACCTCTCCTTCACACACTTGGACCTGTGATACCTCTCCTTCACACACTTGGACCTGTGGTACCTCTCCTTCACACACTTGGACCTGTGATACCTCTCCTTCACACACTTGGACCTGTGGTACCTCTCCTTCACACACTTGGACCTGTGGTACCTCTCCTTCACACACTTGGACCTGTGATACCTCTCCTTCACACACTTGGACCTGTGGTACCTCTCCTTCACACACTTGGACCTGTGGTACCTCTCCTTCACACACTTGGACCTGCGGTACCTCTCCTTCACACACTTGGACCTGTGGTACCTCTCCTTCACACACTTGGACCTGCGATACCTCTCCTTCACACACTTGGACCTGTGGTACCTCTCCTTCACACACTTGGACCTGTGGTACCTCTCCTTCACACACTTGGACCTGTGGTACCTCTCCTTCACACACTTGGACCTGCGGTACCTCTCCTTCACACACTTGGACCTGTGGTACCTCTCCTTCACACACTTGGACCTGTGGTACCTCTCCTTCACACACTTGGACCTGTGGTACCTCTCCTTCACACACTTGGACCTGTGGTACCTGTGGTATATATATATATTAGAGTACACTGTAAATCAGCTTAAACTACATAACGTACGAAAAAGCTTATCTCAACTTTTTTACCTCACCTCAATCAAAGTCAAACACAAACAAAAAAAATACAAGACAATAGTTTTCATTATTGATCCGTCTAATATTTATATTGTCAAGGCCTCACCTCTGAATCCTCACATACCATTCATATTTATAATATGAGTGTGGGCTATTTACTCTCAACACCGGTCACACAGCATGTATTTTGTTAACAGAATAACCTAAACCTATAATGGAGTCAATATCTATGCCAATAGGTGTTTGCAGTTGTTTGAGAGCAACTGCAGCGCTGTCACATAAGACCCGTCATATATGGAAATGGGAAACATATTTTTTTTTTATCAGCTGTTAAATTTCATAATCTAGCATACTTTCCTGCTCTTATATATTGATAATTGCCAAAACAGCTTTGTCCTGAGCATCACTTAATTCACTGCTAAACAGGTGAATAATTTACATTGCATTTCTCTAATTCTTGTTTTCCGTCTTGTGTTCCCACAAGCTGCAAGCTGTGTTGCCCTCTCACTGTCCACCCTCTAGAGCTTCCTCCTCCTCCTCCTCCTCAGCTTCCTCCTCCTCCTCCTCCTCCTCTCTTTTCATTCAGGTTCCCTTCTGATGGACCACGGGCCCCTGGGATTATCTACCTCTCCTGGCTCCTGCTGCCTCACATATTGATGGATCTGGATCATCATACCCTGGGCTCAGCAGGATCATTACTCTCCTCTGTTTTACTATCTCCTTATATCTGTACTTCTGTAAAAAAAAAAAGAAAAAAAAGTGATGCCTTTTCATTCTGATGTTTTCTTTTTTACTGCTAATGTTCTCATGTGGCCTGCCCTCTTCCAGGTCACCCCGGTGGAGAGGAGGTCGTGTGGCTCGGGCACCGCTTGGCGATGCCTCTGCCTGCTCAGTTGTATCAGATATTCTGTCAATGCAACTTGTCAGCTGTGATTTTATTGTTCTGTTCTGATCATGCGACATCTGTTGCATGTCTGTCCATCCTGGGAGAAGGATCCCTCCTCTGTGGCTCTTCCTGAGATTTCTTCCATATTTCTCAATATGGCAGGTTTTTCCTCGGGATAGAGGGTGTTGTTCACTGTACAGATTGTAAAGCCCACTGAGGCAATGTCATGTTTCTTCAAGTACCCACATTTCCTGAAGGCAACATAATTGGGGAAGGCCCTGAGCCTTCTTAACTACAGTATGCCGTCACTCACAACCCCATGCCACCTCTCAGTTGATGCCACGTCAACCAGATCATGGCAAAAAAACTCTGAAAGTGACAATATCCCATCTGAAAGTGAAATAAAAACCAAAAGAATGCGATTTGAATGCAAAAGATAATAAGATCTGAATCTGAAAACATAAAATCTTCAAAATGTTTTTGATTTATTTATAACTCATGAGCCAAACTTTAAACTGTAAAGTTTCATTTTTTCAACTAATTTCTTTTTTTTTTTTTGAACAAACCTTTGGGCATTGATCTGGCTCCACAGAATAGACCCCATTAACTTTTGGTGTGGCTCTGAATAAAGGGACAGATCCAAGACTTCCTTTTAACATTGCAAGAGAGGGTGTTTTTCAACATTTTCATTCATTTCTCAGGAATTTTTTTTAAATCTGGCTAATTTCGGTGCCTGGTATCTACGAGTGAAAGTTTCTACATGAAAAGAGTTTGTTAAAGTCAGTTTGAGTACTGCTATCAAGCCACATTGAGTTTCCACTGAAATGTTCCTCTACTCCTCAGCGTATATTGTTGTTTGGCTGTTGTACTTTCTCATCTCTTTTCAGTGTGCTCAACTTGTACTGAACATGTTAATTTCTTTTTTTAATAAATCTCGCAGTGGTGCAGTGGTCAGCACTGTTGCGTCACAGCAAGAAGGTCCTAGGTACGATTCTGAGCTGGGTCCGTCCTGTGCAGAATGTGCACGTTCTACCCATGTCTGCTTGGTTTCTCTCTGTGTGCTCTGGTTTCTCTAACATGCCCATTGGTTTGAATGGTTGTTTTTTCTCCATATGTCAGCCCTGTGATAAACTGGCAACCTATCGAGGGTGTTCCCATGACCTGCCCAATGTCAGCTGGGATCAACTTAAGCCCCCCACAACCCTGCTGAGAACAAGCGGTTATAGGTAATGGACAGAGGATGGATAAGTCTTTTAAACCTGAATTTTTGCGGTCTTCTCCAAATGAAGACATTGTGACATATCACTGCAGAATAAGCACAGGTGGAACTAATATTATCATAACTTATTGTGAGACGTTGTATGTGAAAACTTTTAGGTGTGGCAGTCATTTTTCATTAGAGACATGCAGTTCAGGTTCTTGATAATGTTACTTCAATAAATCCAATTTGGCCTCTGTATTTGAGCAAGTTTTATCAGTTTTCAATAAAACAGGTTGACACCTGCAAACATCTTGTTCCGTCTGATCAACAATCCCAAATCCAAAGATAAACAGTTAAAAATGATAGAAAACGGAGGAAAGCAGCAAATCCTCATATTGGAGAAGGGTTAGAGTGGTAATGTATTTCATAGTATATTATCATCATATAGGGTATAGTGCATACTGCTTATATTTAACACTGTATATTTCAATAAATCTTAAGGGTATATTGTAGTTATTGTTTGTATCTAAACCTACACATACAGTACGTTATGTACAGTACACAAATCATGGCCGCCAGATTTACACTGCTGGATTTTTAAAATCTCTTTTAAGCAAATATTTGTGCAGTCAACTTAAACAATCTAGGGTATTATAATGCATATAGCTTTAGAATGTGGTTTCTCACAATTTTCTAATTTTGACTGATCTGATCCAAATGTATCTGTTTTCTTACCTCACTGCATGTGAATTTCCTCTCTGAGGATCAATTCAGTGAGTTTTTCTTATCTTGTGTTTTATGTTCCTGGCTAAATTATATTCAGTTCACTTGAACTTTTTTGTAACTTAACTGATGTCTCTTTGGTCTACATATCTGAACAATTCCTCCATGTGTTGTTTCCTGAACCAACATTGTGCTTGAACAGGAATTATATCACATTAAGAAATCAAGCCGCACCCTGTTGCTTACTGTGGCACCCTGGTCCTCTGGCGCCCCCTACTGTTTTTGTCCTGTGTGTACTGTGTAGAGAGAGATGGAGAGAAGGGGGGAGAGAGCAAGAGAGAGAGACAGAGACAGAGAGAGGAACAGGCTACACAGAAAAAAATTAGTCTGACACCCTAACATCCGGTCACTTTTCAAAATAAAACACTCCGTGTTGACGCCAGCACAAAAATCTCAAAAAAGAGACAAATCCAAGCTCCTCTACTAATCCTTCGATCGGGAACACTTCGTGTTGTTGTGTTTAGAACACATACCTATAACTGTGGTCGCGAGTGATTATGTGATTATCGCAGGAACTCCTCGGTCTCACGACGCCAGTTGTCAGTACTGTGCCACGGACCCATAACGCAGCGGCACAAGGAAATAACAGCGGCCACTGGATACTTTTTAGCAAAAGATCTTATTTAATTTTCAAAGTATATTTATTTTATTCATTAAATGTTTTATAGAAATTGCAGAACAGTTGGATACATATTTGTACATTATTTTCGATTTGAACATTTTGTATTATTTGATTTAAACATTTTGTGTATTTTTTAAGGGGAAATTTCTCAGTTACAAAGTGTTTTTTTGGAGAGAAATGCTAAATAAATGCATCATGTTTCCAAACTAAAAAATAATCGTTTAAATAATTGTGATTTCAATATTGACCAAAATAATCCTGATTAAGATTTTTTACATAATCGAGCAGCCCTAAATTAGGACATACAAAAAAAAGGGAACAATTTTGCTGTAAAGTAATACATGTGAACATTTGTACCTGATATGCGATCCAAGTTCAGTAACTGAGTTTAAAAGCATTACATTTAAAACTAGTCCACGCCCCCTCATTAAAACATCCACAATCTGATTCATAGACTGCTTTTCATTTGAAGTTTAACGTACTGTAAAAGGTTACATTCTCACTCTATGCACATTGTACGTTCAAGTCAAATTCAAGTATCAAATATGAATCCTTTCATATCTCTTGTTGAATCTTATTAGGCGTGCCTTTCAACATTTGGAAGTAACTAAAGCCAAAAGTGAAGATATTCATCCATACGGTAAATCATTAGCTGCAGACATAATCACTCTTAATTGCTAATGAAAGATGAAAATAACAAAAGAATAATTCATTAGCCTGGTTAGGTCCAACTGCTCTGTCCGAGGCTCTTCTCCAACTCTGCCAACTCTCGAAAGAAGTCACAGGAAGTGTGTGTCAGAGTAGCACCTGGGCTGGGTGCCTTGGTAACAGTGTCAGGGCCTGGATAATGGGATGAAAAGCTGTGGCTGAGTGCATGTTTGTGTGTGTCTCCGTGTGTGTGTGTGTGTGTGTGTGTGTGTGTGTCTCCGTGTGTGTGTGTGTGTGTGTGTGTGTGTGTGCTTAGGTTATGGAGCTAACTAGATGTGACGGACTAACCTTCTGGCCAACAGCTCCATTAGCCTAATGACATGCAGACCAACAGAGAGAGAGAGCAAGAAAGCAAGAAAGAAAGAAAGAAAGAAAGAAAGGATTTGAAAATTTAACAAGCTCACATGTCAGTCTCGGTGTTGCCAAAGCATCAAGAAAAGTAAATTTCTCTCCCTTTCTGTCACTCTCCCTCCCTCCCTCCCTCTCTGCCGCCTCCTCCTACACCTCTTCACACCATCATTTCCTAAAATACCTGTCCCCTCCCATTCTGGAGAGGAGCAGGAAGTGCTGCCTGGCAACCAGGGAGCTGGCTGCCGTGGTAACGCTTCACCTGAGCACCTCTTCCCTAAACAAACAGCAAGTGTGAGAGAGTAAGAGAACAGGATGTAGAGTCTGGGTGCTGCTCTGTGTCTAAATTTCTTGTTCGCTCTCAATAGTGATCCATCACACACACACACACACACACACTACACTACACTACACTACACTTTTAAACCATGACTATGTCTAAGTCATGCTTGTCAAGCAGGCTCAGGGAGAAAGGAGACAAACACACATTTTCCAACACACACACACACACATTAGCTGTCCTTTCGGAGGACACATCAGGACTGCATATCAGGATTATAGTTAAATGTAGTGCTGTAACGATAAACAGGGATAAACAAAATCAGCAGCTATTTGGAGAATCAATTAATCGCTATTTTTTTCAAGCAAAACTCTGGTTTTTGGTTAAATGCCTGAAAAATGTCGGTGGTTAACAGACGCTAAGGAGATTTTTTTTTTTGCTTCACAACATAAAATTGGTCAGTAAATAACCTATGTTTGAATTTAAAAAAGCTACTTACTCTTCTGTCTTTACAGGCTGACTTTAGTTGCAAGCTATTCTAACTCTAACTTTGCAACTTGTAGACCGATCAATTTATTGTAAAGTGTGTAGAGTATAAGACGCTGAGTGGTGGTGACATTGAAGTCATGCAGCTGCAAAGTAGTTTCGTTAGCGTTTTACTTCTGGCGGTTTCATTTACACTTCAAAAATCATAAAAGTGGTGTTCATCTATTGAGATTATTTTGCTAAACAAAATATGGAAGTATCATAAACTTGTTTTTGTCATAGACTTTATTTTTATGCAATAATCCAGAATCAAACTTAAAAATCCCATAGGCTTTTTGTACAAAGAATCAAGGCAATGCTAACTTTCAGGTTAGCCTGCAAAAATACATCATCCCTGCAGCACTCTAATGGCTTTTCACTTAAACTTGCATTCATATATTACAATATTCATTTGGATTTATGGTATCCTGGTGTATGGTTGTCCAATATTCCCTCTGTTTTAGTTCTGTTTTTGGTCTCTACCAACACCTGACGGAAATATTCATCCAATCAACAATGAAATCTTGACATTTAACAAGCTGGAATCAGATCATTTTTACGATTTTTTCCTAGACCACTTAATCAATTTTCAAAATAGTTGGCAAATCACTTTATAGTTGACAACCAATAAATTAATCATTACAGCTCCACTGTTCTTATATACAGTGTTGCTGCTGCTACTTCCCGAGTTGATACATTTAAGGAAGGAATATTAAAGGATATGTACAATAGTTATATGTCTATTTGAATGTTTTATGAGTTACTAGTAGTTGTAATCATTCCCTCAGTCCATACTGGCCATGAAGTGGTCTGTTCCCACCAATTCATGAGAAAACCAATCACGTCAAATGAACTGGGAACCAATCAGGCATCTTCATCAGAGCACTTGGTGTAGGTTTATTGCCAACCTACATTTAGTAGAACAAAACAGAACAGGCCTCAAATAAAATCTGGACACTGCAAGTGAAAGTCAGTGTTGTGGCCCTTAAAGCTCTTACGTAACTAATGGAGTGACCTCTGACCTGTATGATCTGACCCCTGTGCATGATAGAACTGCAAATCCCTCATCACCATCCAGACTATCAGCAGCTGGATGATGAGGGGGTCAGGGCCTATGAACAAGGAGGAGGGGCCATGGATTTATTTCAAGAAGTGGATACAATGTTTCCCCCTTTATTTCCGAAGGTTGCTCACCAGCACATAAGCAATAAAGTTCTTCAGGCCTCCACATGTGTGTGGTCAAACCTACTGACTGTCAGGAACAAAGGAATGCGGCTGATCATGAACTTTTATTTTATAGTAGACCTTTGGGCTTGAACTGTGATACAACGAAGAATAATTTATGAGCATATGTTATGTTCAGTAAAGTGATGCCATTGAAGGAAGGAGGCAATAAAGAAAGGGAAAAGGGAAAGGAGGAAATGTAAATTTAAGGAAGGAAGAACAGCCAGAAAGAAAAGAAACAGACAGGGCATGAGGCTGCAAACAAATTTCTACCACAGCTATCAGAACTATAATAACTAACACTAACATCTGAATTTTATCTTTAATGGGAATGGGGACAACAAGCATTCACTCACATGTCAAATGACTCTGAAGTTGTCACAGGTGTTTACTGACTCACGCTCCAGTCCACTATGATGAAACCACTACACTCGGTTGGACATGATATTTTTCACCCCGTTTCAGGTGTGATGCTATGATGCACATTGAAGCTAAGGATGCTGGCTTGTTAACACTTTTCCATTCGTCTCTGTTCAAGCAGTATTCAATCACTTTTCAGTCAGCGCTGAATTTCAAAGAGAGACTGAAGTAAAAGATATTAAACAAGTTACCAATGTTACACTAACCCCTTTCACACAGGAGAATCCGCATTATCTCCGCAGCGGCAGTTCGGCAATTCTCCGCCGATAGCGATTCACACAGAGCGAAGCAGCTCCGCATTAAAGACGAACCGACGTGAATTCACACAGAAATCCGGCGCTGCGGCTCCTAAAGAGGCGTGACGGTACACGTCATGATGATGACGTCGGTGTGTTTTCAAGGTGTTTCCCAGGTGTCCCCCCTGTCAATCTAAACCCGCGGATAGTTTATAATCATATGGATGCTGTTATGATGTGTCGTGATTGAGATCCTGACCCACCAAACATCCTGGAAAGTGACAAAGTTACGTTTTTCGCGCTAAATTACATAATTAGCCTACATCACCATCAGTAAACTGGACGCTGTCTGACTCGCGGGGACGGAAGCTGTCCTCCGGGGGAAAGTTCACTGAAGTCTCGGTCTGGAGGGCTGACGGTCGAGGTGATTTATTTTCATCACAAACACTCCGTGAGTTTAAGTTTTTTGCCGCCGACAGACGCTGTTTTTTGGGCAGAAATGTGTCGGTCAGACAGACGGGAGGACAGACAGGAGGACAGAGGCTTCTCCGCTCATATGTGCGGTATTCTTTTCCTCATATAAGTTGCTAAAGACAGTTACAGTTGCTACGTTACTGTTGTTTGGTCCTGTAACGTTGCTTTGTGGGACATTTCTCTGTATTAAGTTGAGTGAAGGACCTGTGTAGTTCACCGACCGTCCGATCGACACGCTCTCGATTCGCGCCGCCGGCTGATCCGTTCACACTGGTTCGGCTCGCCAATAATGCGGCCCTGACACTACCTCCAGAGACGTAGCAGCGCCGGAGCGAAATTGCACCCCTCGCCGCATCGGAGAGATTCACACTGGGACGGATGCGGAGAATTGGCGCACAGAAGCCGCACCCAAACGCCAGTGTGAAAGGGGTTAGTGTCAGTGGCCTGTCATCTGCCTGATCGATACTTCACATGTGCAACTCACAACAGAGATGGGAAAGAAGTGAGATGTCTCACTCCTTAGCAACTTCCATTATAAGCTTTGTAAAAAACAGTCTGTACTCATCAATAATAAAAAAACAAAACATTTAATGTCTTCTGGATGTAGTCTTATGAGGTATATGATCTGCTGCTTGCTACTGTTTCCTGATTTTTATCCAAATATGGGACTTGAGCAGTCCCGAACAGCGCTTCATATCACTCCAGAGAAACAAGTCGGTGCATAAAGGATATCTATATCATAGATATCTATATCATCATGCTCTCAAGGCATGGCACAGTATGGTCAATGAGTACAGCTGATTAAAGTAGCACTGTATAAATCAACACCAAGATGTCTGTTGGCTGCCCAAGCTAGCTAGCTATCATGGGGCTCATGCAAATGCAATATTACCAGTTTCAACAATACCAGCCCACAGCAACATCCCAAGTTTGGTTGGGTCACATTTTAGGTACTTTGGTACTATTCAGCAATCCATCTCTTATAAAGCGCCATTCTCAAGATGGCAAAAGGCATTTTTTTTGCTTCAACTTGTCATTCTGAAGTTAAGTACTGATTGCACAGTTGCACGTATAGATTGGTTCCCTATAAACCTTGCTTGCACTATGCAATTCAGCCTGCAACTAGTCTTTAAAAGTAAAGGCAGAGTTACGGCACAAAGGAAGTGCGTCTGCCATTCACCTAAATCCATGATCTGGCCAAGTAAGGTTGAGCATTATTTTATATGTATATGTGTTTATTTTTCTAACTTCTCCAACTCATCTGGGCCTCCACTTTTATTGTATGCCACTGGACACTAATTGGTTGTTTTTCTTCTCCTTTTTTGTAAACTGCCCACATAGCCAAGATGTATCCAACTGTGTCATTGTGCGCTATCATGCGATATATCAAAACTAATGGTCGCAAAGTTCAAATTTTTCAAATGCAGGGATTTTCTGCTTTTTCTTTGTTTTACATGATAACAAAAATTTGGGTTATTGAGCGTTATTGGTTAAACAAGACATTTGGAGACATTTCCTTAAGCTTTAACAAGCTGGAATGGGCATTTTTCACTATTTTTTGATAGACCAAATGGTCAATAAATCAAGAAAATAATCAGCACATTATCGATATTTGCAGCTGTAAATTGCGCACATGACTGACAGCATTTTAAGTAAGACTGAAGACTGTCATGTGATAGCCTAAGGGCAGCCTATCTTATATTTCTAGCTGATATAAGCCTTCGCCTTAAACTACAGCCCTCACTGACACAAAAAGATGGAGGTAAGTTTGCAGGCACTGTCCTGCACGTTAACACAGTGGACACACGGGATGCCTGCTGCTGCTGCTGCTGCTGCTGCTGCTGCTGCCTGCTGCTGCTGCTGCTGCTGCCTGCTGCTGCTGCTGCTGCTGCTGCTGCTGCTGCCTGCTGCTGCTGCTGCCTGCTGCTGCTGCTGCTGCTGCTGCCTGCTGCTGCTGCCTGCTGCTGCTGCTGCTGCTGCCTGCTGCTGCTGCCTGCTGCTGCTGCTGCTGCTGCTGCTGCTGCTGCTGCTGCTGCTGCTGCCTGCTGCTGCTGCTGCTGCTGCTGCTGCCTGCTGCTGCTGCTGCTGCTGCTGCTGCTGCTGCTGCTGCTGCGGCTCACTCGCCTGTTTCTGTTCACACAGGCTTTGTTCCAGCTGCGTGGCTACAGCAGCGCGCCTCCTGTCTGTCTGTTTACAAGGAGTTAGCCTTTGATAATTATCAATAAATATGATGATGTGATTTTCCTTTACCCGCTGAAAGAGCAAGAAAGCTGGAGGGGGAACGAGAGAGAGCATGGGGGGTAATTGAAAGTAAAAGAAAGAGGGCACAGGAAAGATTGTTGTGTGTATTCTCTGCATGTCTGTCACATATTGCTGAAATGCTGATATGCTGAAATGAAAAGCGAGAGGTAAAGCAGCGTGGTGTTTCCTCTCGCTTTTCAAGTCTCATCAAATGCCTCTCTTTTCATTGGCCAAGTATGGCATGCTTTAGCCGCTCCATGGTTTGCACGCCCTGGCCTGGGCACCAACACATTTAGCACTGACTGCTATTTTTAAGAAATTAACAATATTCACTCTTGAGGACTTTTTGCTACCAGGTAAATTTCAAATATTGCAAACAAATATCGCTGATATTGTGGACAAAGCCACAGTGAACTTGTCATATTGCAAAATAAAACAAACTAAAACTAAATATCTTTCATGTCTGATTTTTCTTAATGTGTTTCTTTCATTTATCTATTTGAGAGTAATCTTTGCAATATTATTGAATATTCTAGGGCTGTAAAGTCCTAGTCGACTGGTCGACTTATTGGTCGTTACGTTCTGGGTCGACCAAAATTCTGATCGATTTTTGCTGTGTTAATTTCATACAGTCTATGGTTAATTTCATCAGGAGGAAAGTACCAAGTGCTAATGGGGGTGTCTTCAGAGAACACCCCCCTTGTTTTCACTATTTTGGATTAGCCCAACCCACTAGAGACAGGTAGACTGAAGAACGTCCACGTTATTCAACGTCCGGTGGTTTGCTGAATATTTATTTTTACTTTGAGCATTTCATTGACAGTGAGTCCTCCTCTACCATCCATGTCAAAGACATCGGCAGTGTGGCAGAATTTTACTAAAATAGATGGCGGGAAAAAAGTCGAATGCAAAGTATGTGGCGGTATTTGGAAGGAGTCAAGAGATCTTTGACACTAAATAATCAATAAAATCACCATCAGTAAACTGGACCCTGTCTGACTCTGTCACTCGCGGGGACGGAGGATGTCTTCTGGGGGAAAGTTCACTGAAGTCTCGGTCTGGAGGGCTGACCGTCGCGGTGATTTATTTTCATCACAAACACCTGGTGAGTTAAAGTTTTTTTCTGGTGACAGACGCTGTTTTTCGGGCAGAAATGTGATGAGGAGTCGGCCAGACAGGCGGGAGGACAGACGCTTCTCCTATATCTGCGGTTTTGTTTTCCTCATATAAGTTGCCAAAGACAGTTACAGTTAGTAGTAGTCTTTTTTGCCTAATTCGCAATTGCGCCGTGCCCACTGTTTGTAGGCTATTGTTTTGAGCCTATGCTCTATTTTTCAGTAATGCACAGCTTTATTTCGTTTGACTTGTCTTGATCTGGGATGTTTGATAAAGGTAATTTTCCCTGAATTGCCTTCTTGTGCTGATATCAGTATATTTTCGGTAATCATGGGCTTTTATATTGCGCAGATGCACGTGATGCAAAACGCTGTCAGAGCCGTCAGAGTCGAGTTGCCCCCCCCCGATTGGTCAATTTTTAGTCGAAATTTCAGGGTTTCAGTCGACCAAGAATTTCTTTGGTTGATTACAGCCCTACAATATTCAATGGAATTTGGGCTTGCATGTCTAAATAGTTGGTAGACCACCCCGAGTACACCCAGCCAGTCCGCTCTGCCTAACTAGCCCAGAGTCACTGCAGCTGCAACAGTTCAAGAGGTTATTGTGTTTACCGGGGAAACTACAGTTTGCTCTTCACTCCATCAGCTCCGCCACTGGCTGTTTGTTTTACAGACCAACCACAACAAAAACACGGACACAACCCTGGCTAAATCATTTGTGGTGTTGCTGAACTGTTAATTCATCTTGGCCCACTGACTTCCCTCCCTCTGGTCACTTCCAGGGCACCCAGGTAGTGTGTGGACACAGCTGGACAGTCACATGCCCCACTGATCTCCCTCCCTTTTGTTGTCCAGCAGACTACCAGGGTTCAACAAATCTCTGTCAGAGTCTCTTTTGGCAAGAAGGCACCAATCAGTTAAACTCCACCACTATTCTCGCTTCTCCCATCGAAAAACATGACACTGTATTTAGCACAGAGTACAAGGACCACAAACAGTACCATAGTACAGCACCCGCACCTAGCCAATGCACAAAAACCTTCAGAACAAAATGTCAACTGCCTTCCCCTGTTGCTGTCCAATCATCTTTAGAAACCATTATGTCACCAGCAGCAAAGTCAGTTTTGTTGTTTTGAGCTACTGATATGCAATATGACAGCTAAACACCAACACCGTGTGAATGGTGGATGACATGGAGAATAATGTCATAAAGCAAAAGGTTGCCATATTTCATGCTGAGCATTAATGGAAGTCAGTCTGCAGAATGCTGCAAAACACCTTCAAGAACAGGAATATGTGAGCAATGCACCCATATGCTTCTTATAAGGGACCTTTTTAGGTGCCGGCTGAGCAAGGTAGAACATAATACTGCACTGGTTTATAGCTACCATTGAAGCTGTCAGAGGAGGACTACTGATGCTCTCTTGCTACTGTTTGTAGCTGATGGGTTACTAGTTTATCTGGTTAGGGCCATCCACTAACCACTAGAGTAAAGTGTTAACTACTGCTGTGCTTTGTGAGCTTCAGGTTGGACTGAAGCTGGAGGCTGGTTGCGCTCTTGATAGCAGCTAGCTGTTCAGTTAACCCCTAGTTAATAACTACTGGCACACGGGTAACTATTGTGTGAGAGCAGCTCATAGCTGTGAAGTGTTACCTGCCCGGTGCTAGCTATTGTATCTCTCAGGTGTCGGCTCGAGGTAGCCACAGTAGCGTGGTTAACTGTTTCTAAGTTAGCTGCGATGTTAACTGAATAGTAGGTGTGTAGCCAGTGGCTTAGCAAGCACAAAATGTCACCCCTCAATCTGCAACCATTCTCCAATAAAATAAAAAAAACCTCGAACCGCCAGACGGTAGGTATATCCTTCTCGTACAGTCACGCACACACGTACACACGCACGCACACGCTCCCTTATAAACCCCACGGTACCGTGGATGTCGGTGGGGTCCTCCTGAAGCGCGTATTAGCGCAGAGGTCTCCTTCTCCCGGCGTCGGTTTCGGCCGAGGCTCGGTGCGAGTCCCCGGTGCGAGCTCCTCCGCGCGTTCGCCTCGCAACACAATGTAGTTTTACCAGGCAGGACGCGTCTCACCTCCTATCGTCTCACCTCCTCCATATTTACAGTCTGCCTCTCTCCCCCTCTCTCTCCCCCTCTCTCTCTCCCACCAACAACAACATTATTGACGTCCTCTTCATGCCACGTGACCAGTCTGCTGTGGCTAAAAATAGCCTCAATAGAAACCAATGGAGGCAGACAGATATGGCAGAGGTAGAAAAAGCAGGCAGACACACGCACGATTAAGTTTGTGTTGCATGCTAGCTTCACCCTCACTTTACCATTGTTTCCTACCCGAGCTCCTGGGTCCGGTCGGCCGGTACCCGACCTGCAGATAACACACTCCAGGGCTGCCACCCAAAGACTTCTAGGAATGTTTCCAAACAGTTTAGCTACGCAGGTAGCCTAATGCCGAGTTAGGTAGGACATACTTCCACCTCATCAGTCAAAAGAAAATGATTTAAACAGTGAATGCACATCAAATGCATCCTTCCTGTCAATTGTGACAACTTTCAGCTCTTTTCAAAGCTGCTTTACCTTGTGTGTTGCATGCATGACAAGTTTGATCAAGTCACAGAGCCAAGCATCAGATTTTGCAAAAAAAAAAAAAAAAGTTACATACCCCGTGACCTTTAATAACTTATTGCCTATCTGAGGGTATTTCAAAATCCTCAAAGACTCTTCTGACCATCTGGAAGAATAAATCGTACAACTCAGTCCCTAGGGACTTCCAAAAGCCTCTCTTTTATTGTGAGATTTATTTATTTATTTTTCCTCTTTGGGTGATTTGATCAATTGTAACTTTGATTGGGAATATGTACCATCAAAGCATGCATTATCAAATGACAGGGCTTTAAGATTGGGGCCTGCCTTTTTACAGCCCTGACACTACAATGAAATGTTAGCAGATAACATTTCTGCTAACCACAGCACTGTCATAAGATAATTGAAGTTAGACCTAAAGAAATGTAAAGTTTCATCCATGGTTCTGCAGAGACATACAATGCCAACATTTGGTATGGTGACTGGATTGTTTATTACCTGGTCTCAGCGGTACCCTGAACTAGTGGGTCCCTGTTTTGTTTGTAAACATGTGCATTGTAATACACATTGCCGCCAGTTGTTTGACAATCAACAATTAGTGGTGCTAAGATGCGGAAAAGGCCTTCAAGCAGCATCGATCACCCTGGGCCTGTTGAAAATGTGATGGGAATTTTTCTTGATTATTACTATTATTATTACTATTTCTTGAAACCAGGGAAACTTACATTATGCATTCAAAAGTCACATTTAAATGCATATTACACACCGTTTGACTCCTGTGCTGCCTATTCTGACAAAAAAGTTTGCGAAGATTCAGAACAAAGAAGCTGATTTTATAACCTCACTGTCTGTTTACAATAGAATAATGACAACAAATTGATTAGCAGGTAGTGACATGTACATTATTTTAGATAACACATTGGAATATTATATTAGAATATTTTGTTTGTACTGTTGCTATTATTGCAATCACTATCATAATGATCACAGTAATCAATACATCTCTGTAATCACCATCGTCAAACCTGCTTGGAGGGTCATACTGATGCATGTCCCCTACCCAACCCCTTTTTATGCAATGTTTGTACAGTTCTATGCCACCTGATTTTCTGTGTGCTAATTTGACTAAACACAGGATTAAGACACATATGCAAAAAAAAAACTGAATACCTGAACATACTAAAAGGAACTTTTAACAGGTTATGAAAGAGTCTCAAATGAATGTTGATGCCTCTACAGTGTATATGACCTACATAAGCAAATGGCTATTTCTAAATAGTTATTATAGTTATTTTCAATACCTGTCACAGGATCTTACTCCAACTTATCTGGGTTGGATAAGTCATCAAATTCAAACTTTTTTATGGTGGAGTGCTGAGGATGAGTCTCACAGTCTGAGTAAAGAAGCTAGTTTACTTTGTTTCACTGATGTCATATTACAGCTGTTAATCTTACATAGCCTCAGATAGATACATTACCTTATCCTCCTGCATCCTGCAGACAGCAGTATCGCTCGCTTTCAGAACAAATGCATGCGTTACCCAGATCGAGATCTTTACGATATAAGGAGGTGGAGATACTACCGCTTTTGTCCACAACAGTTAACAAGAAATTAAGATTCTTTCTAGCAGCTTTAAAGGGGCACTCTGCAAGATCTGGACATAATGTTGGTTTCTAATTTGAACTAACCCTATCAACAGGGTGTGAAGAGGTTACAGTTCTGGCGTTACATCCAAGATGCCTATGCGTTGCATTGCAGAGATATCCACTGCTAAGCAGCCAGCGACAAGCTGTTCATTCTTACAATACCACTACCTGTCCTTAGAAGTGATAACGTGTCACTGTAGCCTCTTACCTGCCGCAAGACGATGAAGTGAAGACAGCCAGGGGGGATGGCTCCCACATAGAAGTTGAAGGCTTCAGCTAGTTATTTAGTAAATGCAAAAAACAAAGATGACTTTTATCATCATCTTAAACAACACCCCCGGAAAGAAACAACATGAAACCAGTGGTTGACGCAGAAAGAAGCTAAACAAGAGTACATGTTGCGGCTTTCCAACACTGGAGACAGCTCTGTGTGAGTACAAAGCTGAAACGTTGGCTGTTTACCGAAAGATATCTTTACAACACACAGTGTAACAGTCAGTGGCTGTTTTCTTTTTACTGTAGTGTTGCTAAAACTGTGCTAGGTAAGCTATAATGGAAACACAAGAACATCATAAGAAAGCAGCCTTATTTTCACCTGCTGTCGGAGGTTCATCTGTAAAACAAACAGCCAGTGTGGGGCGGATAGAGTGAAGAGCGAGCTGTAGTTTCCCCGGTAAACACACCACCTCTTCAGCTGTTGCAGCTGCAGTGACTCTGGCCATTTTGCGTATTCATGTTCTGCTGTCAATTATCAGACGCCTTTAAATTACAGATGACTGTAAATTGCAATTGTATGGACCCAGAAGTAGACAGACTGAAAATTTTTAGTTCAATACATTATATGGTAACCACTTGGCATTTTTCGTTTTGAAATAAGGCAAGATTCAAAGTTGGGAAACTTTGCTATACATTTTTGAGGACAGTACAAGTTAGTAAATACCCCCCATGGAACAACCCAGGCCTGCAGAGCTGGAAGATCCTGCTTTACCAAACACTGGACCGCTCGACAGTGACAAGTGGGTCTGAAGTGGCTGAAGATCTCCCTTATTAACCGTGTGCCCTGTGAAAACTGTGTGGCTGTCTGATGATTTTCGCAGCAGTCCATGTTTCCACTATGTGATAATATAAAATTGTTAGTTTTGTACACAACTGTTCCTTAATTTCCTCCTGAAAGCGGGCAGATGGCACTGTAATGTATGTTTTATGAGTACTGTCATGATCTGAGTGAAATAATGAATAAATCCTGCCTGTAACATCAAAATACCAGATCCTACTAATCATATCTCACACGTACAGAGGGCTTTACAAAAACAAAAACAAAAAAAACTACATGAGTACGCTACTAATGAGCTGTTTAGAGTTTTATTTAGCACTTATTGTGTAACAAAAAGAATGCAACAATGCAACTTAAGGAACTGTGACTATATGGGTAAATAAATACATACGTAATAGTAATTATTTTGGTCTTTACTATTTTATCTGTTTGCAACAATTAATTTGCATAAAAACAAATGAAATATATGAAATAATAAATAACACAAAGGGCTTGAACTAAACAGAGAAGGGGGGAAATACTGCCCCATGTTCGTTTGAAGCAGATAACTGGGAATTAAAAATAGGTCCTTCAAAGTAGGACTATGTAACATTTGAAAGACAAAATAACACTTACAAATGAAAAAGCTAAACTCAGAAGACATCAAACACATACTTGGTCAGTTCAGCACACTCAGGAATTTTGCTGCTACAGCCTTGCTTACACAGCCTTACACAAAGTGGACTTCCAAAAGGATAACAAGTTAAACTATGCTACCATTTGGCTTGGAATGCCATCAGCTTGTGGTGGCTAATGATCGCACAGTATGCTGACTTTATAACTGCTCTCTCCTCCTGACACAGTTACGCCATCTTTTAGCATACACCATTATCCCGTAATTGTCACTTGTGGCCACAGCAGCCACTGTTCAGCAAAAGTTACACAGCCTGGCATTAAGGCCTCCATCCAGTCAGCTGAGATTTACTGTGGTTTAATGGTATATATTCCTAAACGTCAATTAAATAAGCATAAGCAAGTTGAGGCACACAGGGGGTATGAGACCTCGTGGTAGTTGCCTGCTTTGCTTGGTTGGTAGTCCAGCCTTGTAAATCACACTGCATCATTACTGCCCAGTAGCAAAGTAGTGTAGCACATTTATGTTTGATTGTCAGTAGATTTACACTCATTGAAGCAGTGAAAATGTGTGTTCTCTTTAGGATTTAAAGGGGCTCTGTCAAACCTCTGTGTTGTGTCAGGTCATGCTACAATCTGCTCACATATGGCCAATAAAAAAGTGATTAAAAAAGTGACTAATTAAATTACAATTTGTTTCATATAGCCCCAAAAACAAAAATACTGTATGCTACATTTTAGAAGTCAAAAAGTACACGAATATATGGAATATAATGCAGGTTTTACATCAATAGAACGAGGCAAAAGGTCCTAATGGATGCAAAATTTCCATAAAATAAAATGTAATTTTATACATTGAAGTGTTTTTACATGTCTAGGGGAGTACTAGTGTATAAGTGAAAAAGTAGTATAAAGCCTTTTGTGGCTCCAGAGTAAGCTTGAAATCTGATAATTTGCCTTCGGTGATGTCACTATAGTGACAAAAGATGCATTGTGGGTAATGTAGGTGCCAAATGTTGGTCTCCAGGTCTCTGGTTCTGCATTGATTTTGATGATTTGTTAACATACTGTCCATAATGAGTCCAGCAGTTTTACAGGAGTGCAATGTTTGACCAATGGATGGCTTTTCATAACCTGCTATTTACAATGTGACTGACATTGCAGAAGGCAATCTATCAGATTGAATGCAGTTTCCTCTGGTGCCACAAAAGACTTTAACATGATATTACTACCTAAATACTACTTTTCCATATCTGCAGTAGTACTCCCCAAGACCTCCAAACACACTTTAATGTGTACAATTAGTTAGACTTATTCTTTCATCTGTCTGCCAGACTGAAATATCACAACAACTTTGACATTTTGTCCCTTATCGCTTTGGTGATCGCCTTGGCTTCTCCTTTAGTGCCACTATTAGGATTGGCGTTTGTGGTTCATATCGAAATGTTTCAACTAACTTTTCATGTAGCACCATCATCAGTTCAAAATCTGTGTCTGTCCAAAACCTTTGTTTAAGATCAGTACAAACCTGTACTGGTAACATTCGCATCAACCTCTGTGTTTTGTGCTAATTAACAATCATTTGCATGCACGTTTGACTAAGATGGTGAACATGATAAACAATATTCCTGCCTAAAATCAGCATGCTAGCATACTGATGTTAGCATTCAGTTCAAAGCACTGCTGTGCATAAGTACAGCCTCACAGTGCAGCTAGCATGGCTGTAGTCTTCTTCTATTATACAATGATAGCATTTCCAACGCTCAGATGGCCGTGAATCTTAGCCTGCTTGGTCATCATGAGCAACTGTGTTGTCAACAACTCACCGAGAGTCACAAGGTGCAAACTGAGCACAAATCTGTCTTTACTTGGAAACAAAAATGCAGTATACAGTACACTGCAGAAATAGAAATTTGACTCTATTTGAGAATAAAATAATAACAAAATGGATTAAAAATAACTTTAATTAAGATTCACACTGATAAAAATAACTGTCAGAATAAACAGTGACAAGATTTAGGTGAAATAAAGACAAATCTCCGTTTCATTTATCATTGTTTACAATACAAGGAGAGCAGAGGAAAAGAGACAAGAGGAGGAATCATGCTATAAATATCTCCACTCTTAGCACAATGTGCCTGCAAAACTGATAGATGAGGAGGGAGAGGTGGAGGGAACAGAAGCAAAGGAGATTGGGAAGAAATGAGGGAGGAAAAAAGGTGAGAGAATGCGACAGAGCAGGGTGGTTGGAGAAAAGATGAAGGGAACAAGGACAGAGGGAGGGTGAGAGATGGAGGAAGGAAGGAAAAACGAAGTACGGTAATGGTGAGATGGGGGGATATGAAGGAGAGGGGAGGGTATAGAAACAGGAAAGGAGAGGAGAAATATTCTGCACCAACAGAGGAATGCACATAAAATGGAAAAGAGGGAGAGAGCGGGGGATGGAGTGAAAGGACGGAGAGAGTGAGAGACAGAAATAGAGAGAAAGAGAGAAAGAAAGAGCTATTCTGGTAATGATGTTGTTGCCATGGAGACGCTGCTGTCCTCAGTCAGACTACTCCACAGGTGCCTTGTGGGTATTTTTAAAGGACTTCACTGATTGGTGGAGGTCTTTGGAACGGAGTACTATTGATTGGGTGACATAGGTAAAGGTCAAAAGTCATTCCATTGTATCCCATTACCCTCCAAATACTTTTTCATCTTCTGCTCCTTTATTACTTTCTTCTTCCATTGCTTGTCATAAAATAACAGTCAAGAAATTAAGTCATATAAGGCTGAAAATAATATCATACACTGTCCAATGCATAATATACTGTATGTTTTCAGTGTTAAACCTCCTCTGTACTCAGTTTAAAGGAAAGCTATTTTTTTTACATTTGAGAGTGAGAGACCTTTCTTTATATCAAAGTGGCTATAATCAATATTTTTGTATCAACAATGGATCATATAACCACTTAAATCTTATGTGAAAGGAGTTATCCTGCAATTCCCCTCAGCTCTATAGTGTTTCAGTGTCTTCCAGCTTATTGTTTTGGTTTTGCGACCCATAATTTTACTGTTTGGTTCACTCTGTCCACTCTCATCAACGTTGTGTTGCAGCAGACAGCTAATTTTTAGTCAAAAATCTCCAAAAAAACTTGCTCTACGCTACTTACCCAACATCAACGGCAGACAGAGAAACCAGATACTTGCCTTAGGAGTTAGTTTGGTCCAAGAACGGAGCTAAAAGAGAGTACATTTCTGACTTGAATTAATGTTGTCATGTTACTGGAAGTCCTTTATTTGATACGAAACCTAAGAACAGCACCTAAAAGCTACTATAATCAGAAAAGTATTATAGATAAATAACAATCGAATAGTAGACAATTAAATGTTTCACTGAATATCGATCATAATACAGATTAAATTCTTTTTCATACTTTTTAAACAGGTTAGATAAATTACTGTATGTCAATAATATACCTGTACTTATAACTTGTCTTTTCTAGAAAGACCAAAAACTGCAGGTTGGGTGGCTTGACGTGAGTTGTAGGCAATACACACACCACTTGCTTTTGTATGATGCCAGGAATCAAATCCCCAAAAAATCAATTCCAATGAAAAATAGTTTTTCCTGCACACATTTTTTTTTAACCTTTTCATTGATTTATTTAAAAGAGGCTGACGTTTTGATCACAAAGAACTTTCTCAAGACATTCATAGAGTGGCACGGTGCCATTTTAGTTAGCTATGTTTCACAGGAAGACGCTCAGATCCAGGTCTTCTTTCTTTCCTAAAGGTGTAAGAGTCTCTAGTTCAGTGATCCAATATGCTTCAGGTTTCAGGAGAGCTCCCTTTAAGTTACCACCTCATCTGGAGATTTGAACACTCTCAGTATCAGTATACCAATATTTGGTCAGGGGATGTTTCATTTGTACAAGTGGAGAGTAATTGGACTGGCGACAGTAGTTCACCAGAATGGGTCTGACCAAGTTACTGACCACTGTTCTGTGTACATTTCTACAAATTGTCACACAGAGCCCCTTTAATTAGTGAGCTTTATCCATGCTGTTTGGTGTTTTTTGTTACCTCTTCACAGAGCCGGGCTATGGTTCCCCGTTTCCAGTGTATGCTAAGCTATAAGCTAGCTGGCTGCTGGCTGTAGCTTATTTATCTAACCTTTTTTATTCAAGTCAAAGTGGTATCAAGTTTCTTATCTAACAGTCAGCAAAACAGTGAATACGTGTAGGTTTATTTCCCAAGACAACAGAAAAAAAGACAACAACGGTTTGTGAGTTCTATATAAAAAGTTCTTATATATAAAGTGTATAAAGAAATAAATATATAAACAAAATTCTAAGCTTACTTTAATACCCTATAAGTACATTGACAAATACACACCATTTGTGCTCCACTCTGAAACCAGTGTGTCTTTGATTGTGACCTGTGTAACACAGACAGGTAGAAATGTGTCCAGTCATACTGAAGCTCGCCAATGTCATTGAAAGTTAAAAGACAATAAAAGATGAAGAGAGAGGGAGAGAGAGGCTGATGAACTAACATGTCACTATGCAGCACGCACACACACACACACACACACACACACACACACACACACACACACACACAGACATGTATTTATATATACACACACAAGCAAAAGAAGCAGTGATGAGTCAGCCTCATGTGAGTCACAGGAGAAATCAGAAATGTCAGACAGAAAAAGAGCACACACATACAGCAAACACACACAAACTTACACACAGTGAAGGATTGACAAACACATGGCTACACATACACACAGAGATCACAGTGCAGCAATACATTTTCAGACATCTAAAATCTTACCTACACACATTTAGACCAATGCCTGATGGTGAAAGGAAGCTCCTCCATAACTTTTCATTTTCCCATGATGCCCTTTGAGACCCTCATGGCCCCAACTGGGTCTCCAGACCCAAGGTGAACACCAGTGATCCTATTGCTACAATACAGTAAGTGCTTCACGTTAAACTGATGAGAAACTGAATTAGACTGCAGTGCCCTCAAGAGGAGAGGAGTGAAGGATGCATGGAAGTCCCTCCTGTATTACTCAGTTACTTCAACTGCACTTACAAACAAGACTTTACTTGACTAAATATACTTACTTTATATATTTAGGTACAGTACTTAGGTTCTTGTTCTCTCAGTAGTTTCACTTGATGAACATTATCCTATACTGTTAACTCAATCAATTTGAAAGCGTTCTGTTTTAATATGGTTATTGGGCAGGTTCAGATATGTACATAACACAGTGTTAACAAACAAAATATGATGCATGGTTAGCATGGGCACACAGTTTAATGAGCTGAGAGGATAGTTCGAACTGTCTGCAGAAAATTGTCGTTAAAGGGGCACATACAGAATATACATAGATATAAGGAAAGCTCTGTCAGCAGCATGTCAATATCCACAATACTGATGTACTAAACCTCACATGTAAACATAGTGCTTCCCAAATTTATTGTATATATAAATGATCAGTCCAGGCTTTCTAACCATACTGGGATACCTTCATAGGAAAAGAACAGGATAAGCAATTACTGCAAGGGACAATTTAAGTCAATATTCTAAAACTATGCAAAATAGGAAGTCAATATTTCCAATGAAAATCTGAAAGCAACATTATATCAAAGTTTCTGAGTGTGTCACGACTGTGGTAAATACAAATCTAGGTAAATCCCCAGTCTGCTAACTACGAACAAAACTCACTACTTCATAACAAAGTACTGTACTGAAACTTGAAGTAAACATGAATCTAAGGCTGTGATCCTGCCCTCTCACTGAAGTTACACAGTGCAGAAACAAGCAACAGGAGGGCGGAGTGGCTGAGACAGAGACACCATTCACTCTGTTGCATGACCATGGACCATCAAAATGAATGTGAAGCTGTGTTTTTTAAGCATTAACATAATGGTGCTTTAATACCTTAATACTAATATTGAAGAAAGTTGTCAAAAATAATATACAATTGTTACAGGACATATCAAGTAAATACCAAAACAAAAACTATATATGAGGTCAAGAAATTTTCAAGCTGGCACACTTTCTATGAAGCCCATGTCCATAATGCACCATAATGCATAATGACAAACTTGGCAGGTTTGTTGCTGAGGATCCAAGCAAGCACGGTGTCGAATTTAGTGTCATTTAGACAAATCACACATTCAATATTAAGAATATTTCAATAAACAGTATATATATATATATATATATATATATATATATATATATATATATATATATATATATATATATATATATATATATATATATATATATAGGATATTGTTTTTAATGTAATTGTGTCAATCCTATCCTGGTGTGCAGGGAATATTGATTGGTGTGTGTATATATATATATATATATGTATATATATATGATTCTATCATTATTATTATTATTATTATTATTATTATTATTATTATTGCTGTACAATTCATATTTTATATATTAATATTATGTTATAAAGTATCAAATTTTATTCTATTTTATTTTGAATTTGAGGTTTTATATTGCGGTTTGAGAGAAGAGGCATCCATATGTACATTTTTAGCCTCATATGATTAATGCAACCTTTTAGAGCAGACTGATAATGGAAACATTGAAAAAAGTTTTTAGATAAATTAAAATGATGTTGTGCAAAATGCAAAACCATGCACAGGAGTTGCAGTCTTGCCTTAAATGCAAATTCTACACCATGTTACATTAAAATTATCTTTGAGAAGCTGCTTCAAGTATCAAGTTCTTTTTTTGTCTATTACACAGAAGCAGCCTGTCCAAACTTGGACTGATCTGCTGAAGTGATAGAAATTGGTAAAAATGTAAATGGTTAAAATACTATACATCAGTTTACTCACCTGCAGAAAAACAGAAGTTAAACAGAAACTAGATGAAAATGAAGTCGCAACATCCATCCATCTTCTCCCGCTTATCCGGGGCCAGGTAGTGGGGGCAGCTGTCTGAGCAGGGACACCCAGACTTCCCTCTCCCCGGACACTTCCTCTAGCTCTTCCGGGAGGATCCCAAGGCCGAGTGACATAGTCATTCCAGCATGTCATGGGTCTTCCTCGGGGTCTCCTCCCGGCGGGGGAAGCCAGAAACACCTGCCGAGGAAGGCGTCCAGGGGGCATCTGATACAAATGCCCAAGCCACCTCAGCTTGCTCCTCTTGATGTGAAGGAGCAGCTGCTCTACTCCAAGCTCCTCCTGGGTGACAGAGCTCCATACCTTATCTCTAAGGGAGCGCCCTGCCACCCTGTGGAGGAAAATCATTTCGGCCGCTTGTATCCGGGGTTCTTATTCTTTCGGTCATGACCCAAAGTTCATGACCAAAGGTGAGGGTAGGAATGAAGATTGACCGGTAAATCAAGAGCTTCGCCTTTCGGCTCAGCTCTTTCTTCACCACGACAGACCGATACAACGATTGCATTACTGACTTCGGCTTGAGTGATGAATGAATCAACCTCTGAATCCCCAGCCTCTGCCTCCTCTATGGCATGCGTGTCAGTGGGATAGAGGAGATCCTCAAAGTATTCCTTCCACCGCCCAACAATGTCCCCAGTCGAGGTCAACAGCTCCCCACCTCCACTGTAAGCAGTGTTGGTGGAGCACTGCTTCCCCTTCCTGAGGCGCCGGACGGTTTGCCAGAATTTCTTCAAGGCCGACCGGTAGTCCTCTTCCATGGCCTCCCCGAACTTTTCCAAAACCAGAGTTTTTGCTTCCGTGACTGCCTGTGCTACCGAACGCTTGGCCTGCCGGTACCCGTCAGCTACCTCAGGAGTCCCCCGAGCCAACCAGTCTTGATGGAACTCCTTCTTCAGCTTGACAGCATCCCTTACTTCCAGTGTCCACCACTGGTTCGGGGATTGCCGCCACGACAGGCACCGGAGACCTTACGGCCACAGCTTCGAACAGCCGCGTCAACAATGGAAGTGGAGAACATGGCCCACTCAGACTCAATGTTCCCAGCCTCCCTCGGGATCTGGTCAAAGCTCTCCCGGAGGTGGGAGTTGAAGACCTCCCTGACAGAGGGTTCTGCCAGACGTTCCCAGCAGACCCTCACAGTGCGTTTGGGTCTGCCAAGTCTGTCCGGCTTCCTCTCCTGCCAGCGTCAGTTGCAAAGCGCAACAGAGGATGTTCTTCCTTCTGCAGCTGAAGAAGTTCAACCTGCCAAAGACGATGATGATGCACTTCTACTCTGCCATCATCAAGTCCATCCTCACCTCCTCCATCACTGTCTCGTACGCTGCTGCCACTGCTAAGGACAAAAGCAAATTGCAGCATATCATACGCTCTGCTGAGAAGGTGATTGGCTGAAACCTTCCATCCCTTCAGGACCTGCACAGCTCCAGGATTCTGAGGCTTGCAGGTAGGATTGTGGCCAACCCCTCCCAACCCAGTCACAGGCTTTTTGACACTCTCCCGTCTGGCAGGAGGCTGCGGTCCATCAGGACCAAAACCACCCGCCACATGAACAGTTTCTTCCCTTCTGCTGTTGGGATCCCTAACAGGGAAAACTGCACTTTTCTCCAGGGATTGGGTCGTCGGACCCCCCGCCCACGACCGCCACCCAAATCACACAGCACTGGCCCCTTCTGAACCCTCCTGTGGGTGGTGAGCCTACTGGAGGGTGAGCCCATGTCACTCGTTAGGGCTGCGCCCCGCTCTTAGTCTGACCTGTCACCTACAGTAGGACCTGTTTGCCTTTGGAGACCCTACCAGGGCCATTAAGCCCTGGACAACATAGCTCCTAGGATCATTCAGGTGCTCAAACCCCTCCACCACGGTAAGGTGGCAGTTCAGAGGGGAAGTGGCAACAACTTACATTAATTCAGTAATCTGCTGAGAAAAAAATTAGATAAAAGCTTGGAAAATGAATTGGCATGATTAGCAGAAGTTAAGCAGAAACTAAAATGTATGAATGAAATTCCAAGCGATTTATTAACTGCTTATTGGAAAATAAATGAATATTATTATTAAATAAATAATGTTGCGGTAATACTTTTTTTTTTTTGATAGTTGTCGTGGTGATTTTGGGGATAATTTCAAAAAAACTTTAATTAGGTTGCTTGATAATTACCACCTACTTACCATTAAATTTAGGGACCTGTATCAAAGGCAGCATTCTGCATTAAACTAGGTTTTCACATCTTTTCACATTCATTTTTTTCCATCTTTTATTGCATCTGTTAGAAAGTAAAGGGTCTTTCAGCATCTGAGTACCTACTCCACCACTTCAAACATTACTACTTCAATGCTATTACACTGATTACAACATCTTGTTCACTGTACACTAATGAGTCCATGTAAGATTTGTTACCAAAACCTTCAAAGCAGGGGTCCCAACTTTTTATTACTTGGAGGGAAAAAAACGGCAAAAAGCAACAGTGTTGTATTGAGATGCAAAATGAAGATATGCGAAAGCCCTGAGAAGCAAGTAAAAAGAAATGATGATCCATTTTCTTAGCCTAATATCATGATATATTTTTCTTACAATACAAATATATATATTTCTTTTTAGAAATATATTTTTTATATTTTTCTTACAATACAAAGAAATGATTACCATCCATTACACTTCTCAATTCAATGTAAAATCACTGAAATCAAATGGATTTCATAATCAGCATCGGTATAAATGGAGGTAACAGTAGTAGCAATGCATTGTTATAATTGTCGAAGTGTTGGATTTATTAATCCAGTTGCTGATTGTTCTGATTCGTCTTGTCTTCCTCTACTGAGCAGCTGTGATTCACTGACATCCTCCTCCTCCTTTGCCTCTCCTCTGTCCTCCATCACCCCCCTCCAGTGTTGTCAAGGCAACCAACCTTTACACTGGAGGAGTTAGTCATCAATCCACGCAGTTCACCCCTCTCTTCTGATGTTACTGTGACGTTACTGTGACGAGTCATATTCAGTAATGTTAGATTCATCTATGGTTTAAAGTATCTATCTATATATTTATTACATATCTGAGTTTGACTACAAGAAAGTTAATCAATTAGCAACACAATATAATTATAATAATAACAATGATAATCATCATAATAATAACAATAACAACAACAGTAATAATAATAATAATGATGATAATAATAATAACAATAGTATTACTGTGCATTTTTTGTTCCCTCCTCAAAGTCCTGCCTTTGTCACATGGGTTGGGCTTGTTTAGGAGGGTATCCGCGCACACACACACACACACACACACACACACACACACACACGCAGAGTCAGAGGGAGGCGGATCTGTAAGTAGACTCCAGGACTTCCTCAGCAGAAAGGAGCGGAGCCTGCAGCGTAGTAAGTATATCAGACATTTATCATTTCAGTTCAAATTCCCACAAGGAAACTCTTTTTTCTTTGTTAATTATCACAAAAATGATGAAAGCAGAAGTTAAATGAAATGGTTAAAATAAAATACATTGCGTCACGCAGATCCCCAACAGAGGCAGGTAACAGGTGACAGCTCACTGGCGGAGCTACATGTAAGGCAACACAGCGGGCTGTCATTGTTCCTGTTTTCTCTGTAATATCCCTGTAGTTGTGGCAATGTGTGTGGCAATAGCACCGTGATGTGGCTGGAGAGGCAGTGATGATTCATTTAGGTGAGGTTATAATGAATTGTGCTGTGCGCAGAAACTGCGATTACGAGGAGCGCACGCCGGAAAGCCATTTGGTTTTGGTTCATTTCTGCCCGTGTCCTCGTTTAACTCCCGTCAGTGCGGTGCTACACTTCCTACATGGAATTCCAACGTCATGTTTGTATTGTATGACTCTTCGGCTGATTGAAAATATGATAAAAGCAGCAGATGTGTTTGATTTGTAAATGGCTCTGTGCTTTGTGATTTCACAATAAACTGTACTCATAAGAATAGAAGCCAATTTCGAGTGAAAAAACTTACTTAATCCCATGGTTAGTCATGAGATAAAAGGATGAAATTATGAAATAAAAAGTCATAAGTATGAGGTCAAATGTCGAAATAATTAAATAAAAATAAAAGTTGTGAGATAAAAATATATAAATATTAATATTCGATTTTTATCACATAATTAGGACTTTTTTAATCTCGTGCATTTTTTTTTTTAAAAGAGCTCATGTTCCTCAGCTTTCATCTCGTATTTCATCATGACTTTTTATCTCTAACCCTTACCCTAATTATGAAATGCCATAGGAATATTATTTTCATCAAAATTAGTTTTCATCTCTCTTTTTTATTTCCCTCCACATCTGTTTAATATGTTTTGCTTCACTAAAAAGTTCAAATGACTAAATCTCAACAACAAAATTAAAGGAGGAAAAAAAGTTACCACGCATGCTCAGCCATGTTGATGAGGGTTCTCAGTCATCCAGGTCATGGTCATTCTTTAACGTTTTGAATTGCCATGAACATACTCAGCCATGTGACACTTAGTGTTTGTATGCATCAGCTTCCTAATTCATTCATTTGAGTTTAGTTTAACAACCAGTACAGCCCAAGGCATCAGTTACACTCAGTAATCTTTCTGTTTGTCATTTCCAGATCATGGATAATTCTGCTCCACTTGCCGGTTGCTCTGTGTTTGCGTGGCTGGTGGGAGCGTCACAGCTGCTGGGTGTGACGTCGGTGGTTCTGACCGGTGTGTGGATGGGACACTACCGCGGGGGCTTCGCTTGGGACGGCTCATTGCAAGAGTTTAACCTGCACCCTCTGTGCATGGTGCTGGGGCTTGTCTTCTTACAGGGCGATGGTGAGTCCATACAGATCACTGATCAATGCTGTCACAAGTTGAAAATGTCTGCAAATGGTTTAGTGTATACCAGGTGAGGATAAAGGTCAGTGGAAGTGACTCTTTATTGCAGTGTCTGGATACCACTTGCCACCAAGAATACATGTATATTTAAAGACAAAGTGTTGTTCATCACAAAGTCGTGCAATTTGTTGGTGAAAGTTGTAGGTTGCCTTTATATGCAGTAGGTCTTCACCTTTAACAGTAGACAAGTAGAAGTGTTGACCTGTTGATGGCGCTACATGAAAAGTTAATAATAATAATAATAATAATAATAATAATAACTTAGATTTATATAGCGCCTTTCAGGACACCCAAGGTCGCTTTACAGAAAAAATACACATAAAGAGCAGCAATGCACACAACACAGAACATTAAATACAAACAACCAGGATTAACAGTCAACAGTCAAAAGCCTGTCGAAACAGGTGCCTCTTTAACAACGATTTGAAGCTGAAGTTAAGATTCATAATGATTTTACCATGAATGTCTGTACCAAATATTATAACATGATATCTGGTCAAACAACCAACTAACTGACACAAATTGTCTTCTGCAGTAGCTAAACTGCAGCATTTCCACATCAAACTGCAACACATCCTCATCCCTAAATGACTGAATAAGGCTGCATTTACACCAAATCCAGCGTTGTGGAGAAAATGCAGGTTTTCCATTCATTTTAATGAGGGTAGTCCATTTTGGCTGTGGCGGTGCGGGTCGCAGGGGCTCCACAAAGAAACGCAACTGGCTGAAAAGGTTGAATCTGACTCAGCTTTTCGAGAAATGCAGCCAAAAGTCAAATGTTGCAACAGGACAAAGACAAAGTAGCAAGTACAGACATGACAGATGATCAGTAAGATGACAGACTGTAGCTTACACTGCTGTCGTAGAGTCGATGGCAATGAGTGCAAACGAGCACCTGAAGTGTTCAGCTTTGCAAGTGGGTGGGATGATGTGATGGCTGAATTAGCTGCCCATCTGCCACAGCTTGTGTTGAAGAGGGTGAGAGGGGTTGTCCAAGATGGCTTTGATTTTGTCCTTCATCCTCCTCTAAGCTACTGTCTCCAGATTGTTCACTTCAGTTCCAACCACAGAGCAGACCCTCCTCACCAACTTGTTTAGCCTGGTGACTTGACCAGGCTTGATTGCCACCCCACCAACATACCACATTGGCCACCACAGTCTGGTAGAAGGTCTCCTGTTCTTCCGGTAGTCCACCACTCTTCACGTCCAATATACAGTTTTTAGTCTAGTTTACAGAAGAATATGATCTATATTATTTTATGAGTGGGGGGCACTACATGACAGTTAAATATGAGGTCAGTGATGAATTCTATCTTATTGCTACTGGTAATGATTTCTTTTTTTACTTATGATGATTTGATATGTGATGATATGGGGATGTGGTACTTTTAATAATGATAATGCTTAATTGTACCTTATATTCCTTGAAAAATGTTTATCACAGTGCTCAGGTTTGTTATTTTTTGGACCAAATAGTTAAATAAAATTGATGAGCAAGAAGCCATTGACTTGAGTTGTCTAAATGTTGGAATTGTATGTTATAATGAGGCCACTGTCACCACCGTCAGTTCTAAAGTCCCCACCGTCAGAGGGCGTTTTATTTGTTTTAAATGAAGATGCTTACAATATGTTTCTTCAGTGCTGTTGAGTTATTAAAGTAATAGTCTCTTTTAATACAAAAATATGTTTGTTAAATAAAACAGTACTTTTTCTATTTAGGCTTAAAGTAAACGTTGTATGATGTCAGATACACGTGAAACAGTATAAAAAATGAACTAGAGTGAATATTCAACATTTAACAGCATGTATGTGTACTAAGAATGCCAGATAATGATTTAAATACTCTAAATACACATTAGACCAAATATATGAAAAACAATTTGCTTTTTATTGTGTCTGACGGTGTTGACAAAAACAAAGTCATAACTGGAAAATGCCTATTTTATGAAAAAAATACAAAATGGGGAGGTTGCACCGGTACATTGCTGAACAGCCAAGACCTTGGTCTATAATGATGTACCTTCAGATTTTGTAATTTAACTAACTTTTTTTTTCCAAATTAAAACCTGTTTTATCCAAATTCCCAAGAATCAGTGTTTGAGAAACAATGTTAGACAACAACAGTTAGAAACTGTGGCTGGAGTGGTGATTTTCATCTGCCTCCATCATGTTTCCAAAGCTGCCGGTCAAGAGTCGCCAAAGAGCATGATTAATCTGTGTTAATATTTTAAAGCATTATTTTTTCTATAATCAATTCATCAAAATAAAAGTGTTTTATTGACAACCCTTGCAGGAAGTGAGCCGTTGTCTCTGCCTACCACATGGCTGACATCTCTAAAATTCCCAGATTGACCTAGCGGGTCATACATCAGTTTGTAGTCATGGTTACGTGAAGTCATTTTCGGATGACATTCTGTAAATTGGGTGAAACTGGAAGCGGATGTCAGCAGGACTAAATGCTGTATTTGAGTGGTGAGGAGTGTGCACATGTGTGTTCTAGCCTCAAGCACTGTGTTGCTGACCTGTTGCATTACGCTAACACTACCCAGACACCCATCAATCCCCCCACCCCCACCAAGCAAGTCTGATTTATACAGAAAGAAGGAGAAATGGTTTGAATCATTGAACATGTCAGTTTGTGTGTGTGTTTTGGGAGATCCAGAGAAGGCTTTGACAGCGTTGCCCAGCAGGGAATGCAACCAATGGCACAGAAAGAGCCAGTCAGAAAACTGAGCAGCCTCATTTTCAGCTACAGAGAAAACGGGCCCCACTTTGCCTTGTTAGGAATTAAATCTGCAAATAATTTGACTGCAGCAAACCCTGATGATGTCTGGTTCAAGACAAAATGAGATGTTGCTTATTTTTCTCCCCTCTGGTGTGTCTGCAACCCTGAGTACTTTTGCTAATGAGAATAACCAGATTAGTTTAACTGGTTCACAGCTGTGTGCTGCAGAGCTCGATTGCATTAGAGCAATAAAAGCAAAGGTCAGCTGGACATTAGATATAGACTGTTTACCCTCGGGGGTCCTCAAACACAGGCACTAAGACAAACACACCCATACATCTCAAAGCTGATTCATTGTTAAGTCTTAAGCTTCTGTTCCCTCAGGCCACATCCACACTAATGTGGATACATATGACAACTAATCTTTTCTCTCTACAATCTGTATCTGCACTTTCCTGGCCATCTTTGGTCTTTGGAGTCAGACACACTCTGGTCGTCATGCTTGTTCTGTAATCAGCAAATGGCACTTCAAAAACTGAAAAAAGTGTAAGGCTGCCTAGTCGGAACGGTATTAAGCTGCTGGCACAGGAGGTCAAAAGAATTAACTGGAACACAATTAGCGATTGTGTTGAGTTCAACCTTTTGCTCCAATAAAAGGAAATATAGCTGGTTGAAATCATCATATAATGTCCTTTTTATGTGTTCATGTCTCACACATGCAGCATACATTAGCACTATACATCTTGCCTATAGAGTCACTCACATTCTTACATTGTACTGCTGTTAAATTTAAACTCAATTATTTAATTGCTTTTTATTGTGAAACCATGATGTCCTAATGTGTTATTATAATGTGTTATTCCCTGTTTTTATTGCTATTTTACTCTTTTAAAGATGTTCTCCATTTATAATTATAAAAGTCAATCCCTGAGTTTATTATTTTGGTTAGGGTTACCCAAATAAACCCTAACCCTAACAATCTTTGCTTGTTTGATACTGATAAAACATTTTGTAACACTTTCTCTAAAGCCCATGTCTATAATGCATTATAACCCATTATGGACATACTTATAATGTGTTATAATATGCCCATAGTGCTTTATCGTCATAGTTATAAGTAGCCATTACTTATTACTTATACTTAAGGTCAAGTTGCAAAATTTTACAAGGACAGGTATCTAATTATATGTGAAAGGATCATATGTATAAAGATGATTAGTATTTAATACATCATAATCACTATTATAATGCATCATAATGTGATCATACGTTACTGTAGGTGGCCATCGGATGCTTGAAAAATCAGAGGTATCATAGCTGTTATAGCTACTAACTGTTCATGTTCACTTTCAGCTGTTTCAGAAATCATTAGTAAAGTTACTGCTGGTGAAAACCTAGTGTTTCTTTGTTTTGCTGATTAATAATAAAAGCTTTTAAATAACTATATAAACTATATACTGGGGACACTAATTGTGAAGTATTTATAGGAGCTGTGTAGAATAGGACTTTTAATTTATTTTATGGAGTAGCTAACAACACACCTTGTTTCAGTTGCTATAATACTGCAAACTGAGCCTATAACTGTGGACCAAAACAAAATCAGTATTATAGGATATATATATATATATATATATATATATATATATATATATATATATATATATATATATATATATATATATATATATATATAATAATACATAGGTTTTATATAGTGCTTTTCTGGGTACCCAAAGACGCTTAAAATGGAGGACACCAATCAATATTCCCTGCACACCAGGATAGGATTGACACAATTACATTAAAAACAATATCCTATACATATATATATATATATATATATATATATATATATATATATATATATATATATATATATATATATATATATATATATATATATATATATATAGGATTGACACAATTACATTAAAAACAATATCCTATATATATATATATATATATATATATATATATATATATATATATATATATATATATATATATATATATACTGTTTATTGAAATATTCTTAATATTGAATGTGTGATTTGTCTAAATGACACTAAATTCGACACCGTGCTTGCTTGGATCCTCAGCAACAAACCTGCCAAGTTTGTCATTATGCATTATGGTGCATTATGGACATGGGCTTCATAGAAAGTGTGCCAGCTTGAAAATTTCTTGACCTCATATATAGTGTTTGTTTTGGTATTTACTTGATATGTCCTGTAACAATTGTATATTATTTTTGACAACTTTCTTCAATATTAGTATTAAGGTATTAAAGCACCATTATGTTAATGCTTAAAAAACACAGCTTCACATTCATTTTGATGGTCCATGGTCATGCAACAGAGTGAATGGTGTCTCTGTCTCAGCCACTCCGCCCTCCTGTTGCTTGTTTCTGCACTGTGTAACTTCAGTGAGAGGGCAGGATCACAGCCTTAGATTCATGTTTACTTCAAGTTTCAGTACAGTACTTTGTTATGAAGTAGTGAGTTTTGTTCGTAGTTAGCAGACTGGGGATTTACCTAGATTTGTATTTACCACAGTCGTGACACACTCAGAAACTTTGATATAATGTTGCTTTCAGATTTTCATTGGAAATATTGACTTCCTATTTTGCATAGTTTTAGAATATTGACTTAAATTGTCCCTTGCAGTAATTGCTTATCCTGTTCTTTTCCTATGAAGGTATCCCAGTATGGTTAGAAAGCCTGGACTGATCATTTTCTGACCAGACTCTACTATCTCTTTTTTTAAAAAACACTTTTTGTTGTTAATGAAAATCACTTTCTTTTGCAGTGATATTATTTTACAGTTTCTTCTGTACATTTTTAACTGTTTTTTTATTTTCATTTGTATTCAACAGGTTCTGACATGTAATTTTTGTATCATTTGCAAGGATAGTTTAATCAGTTATTGATATGTTAATTGTCCTGGATGCTTTGAGATTTGGCTTCCCTGATTGAATGGTTGGTATGAAAATGTTTGATGCCTCCTTCACTCTCTCCCTCTCTCAGCCATCCTGGTCTACAGAGTATTTCGAAATGAGCCAAAGAGGAATGTGAAGGTGCTTCACGGCATCATTCACCTGCTCGCCCTCATCATCAGCATCATAGGTGAGAGAGACAGAGAGCTGTGCATGTGTGAAAGTGTGAAGAAGGTAATGCCAGTGTATGTCCATCTGCCTGTCTGTGTGACACACTGAGAACAATGGAGACTAAAACATTGTCTCTCTCTCTGTGTGTGTGTGTGTGTGTGTGTGTGTGTGTGTAGGTATTGTAGCTGTGTTTGACTTTCACAGAGAAGCAAAGATTCCAGACATGTACTCTCTACACAGCTGGTGCGGCATGGCTACCATAATCCTATTCTGCATACAGGTACACACACTCTCACACACATACGCATACGCATACGCACACACACACACACACACACACACACACACACACACACACACACACACACACACACACCCCAAATATTTCCATTTCAAGAGTAATTCTTTTGATCCCACTCCACTTCTCCTAGTGGGTGATGGGGTTGCTGTTCTTCCTGTTTCCTGTTGCATCATCATGGCTTCGAGCTTCGTATCTCCCCGTCCATGTGTTCTGCGGTCTGGTTCTGCTGGTTATGGCCATAGGGAGCAGCCTGCTCGGCATGACAGAGAAACTCCTCTTCAGCATCATGTACGTGTGCTTGTCTGTATCTGTGTGTGTCTCTCTACTGTCAGATCATTAGAAGGGAATATTGTTACTCACTTACTTTGAGTGTTTTTTTTTAGATATCTGTTGTGCGTTCTACCACTGCAATACAATGGAGGTACTTCCATCAAGCAGGACAACATATTCAACAAATAAAATTTGAATTGAGATGAGTGACCCTTTAAGCTGGGAGTAAACATGTAAGCCTCTGTTTGAGGTTATAGTCCTTAAGGTATCAGTTCTGTGTTTTGATCATATGGCAAACACTCATTGAGCAGCTCCTTTGTTAGAAACATAACAGCAGATGTATCTGCTTATTATGCAGTGATACACTGATATGCCCAAAATGGCTCTTGTCTTGTAAATGAATTTTTGATGGACTATTGCAGTCACAGTAGGTCACTGTGACAGACTTGCAGCAGCTTTATGGACGTGCTTTTCCAGTCTACTGACCACTTAAAGCGCTTTACAACACTTCTCACATTCACCCATTCACACACACAATCATACACTGATGGCAGATGCTGCCGTGCAAGATGCAAACCTGCTCATCACAAGCTAATTGGGGTTTAGTATGCAGATTGCACCCAGCTGAAGATGCCTTGCTTGGTGCTCTTCTATGATGGCTGCTTAAAATGTGAAAAATATAAAAGGCCATCTTTAGAGCTGTGTCTGGTTTGTTCATTCTGGGTTACTGTAGAAACATGGCGGTGCAGCTAGTGGACGGTCTCGGGTAATTAACTAATAAAAGCATAATTATGAATATTATATTTAATTTCTAGGGGTGACTGTAGCTCAGCGGGTAGAGCAGATCGACCAGTGTTCGGGAGGTCGCTGGTTCAAATCCTGGCTCCCCGGGGCGGAGCTGAGCTACATGTCGAAGTATCCTTGAGCAAGATACCGAACCCCAAAATCGCTCCTGATGGGCAGTTGGCACCTTACCAGGTGGCCTCTGCCATCAGTAAGGGCGACTCGTCTGGGGTGTACCCTGCCTTCGCCCTTAGATAGCTGGGATTGGCTTCAGAAACCTCCCCGCAACCCCTTGAAGAAAGGGATAAAGCGGCTGCTGTGACCATCAGCGGTTGACAATGAATGAATATTTCATTTCTGCCAATAGGGCTGTCTATATCCTACACACTGGACCTTTAATATGAAAGTAGCCTTGTGTTTTGCCAGTTGAATACATTTCCATCAACTTACAGCAGTAATAAATGTTGGGTTAGCATTAGCAGTAATGGAATCCAGCTCTGATAAGGCTGAAGAAGTGTGAACAATAACAGCGGAGCTGATACTGATGAGGTCAAGTAATGCTTGAGAACATACTGCGTCATTTCCTGGCAATTTGAAGCCAGGACGGAAATGGCGGATCCTGCCACTAACAAAGAAACCTGTTATATAGAGAGGTAAACACAGAATGTTTTCATTAAATGTCGTTTCCAACCATAAATAGTTTAAAATCTTAAAACCTTAAGGGTTATAACTTGAAGTTTATCTGGCAAGCACTGCCAAAAATCTAAAGAAACTGTTGCTCCAATCAATTCACTTCAGCACATACTATGTACATACATGTTCATCCCTTCCAATTGCTGTCATTTTAAATATATCCACCTGTGTTTTTATTTTGTATCTATTTGTATCAGATTTATGTCTGTCTCTCTCTCTCTCTCTCTCTCTCTCTCTCTCTCTCTCTCTCTCTCTCTCTCTCTCTCTCTGGGAGCAGGCAACCCTACTCTCTGTTCACACCTGAGGGGGTGCTGGCTAACGTCCTGGGGATCCTGCTGGTGTGTTTTGGGATCGTGCTGGGCTACTTGATCACCAGGGAGGAATACAGACGTCCTCCAAATCCAGAGGAAGAGTCTCTGTCTGTCCACTTTAAGACTCTGACTGAGGGGGCGTCACCCACCGGGCCTTGACCTCAGTGAGATGTCTGACGTGTCCCCCTAATCTGGACACAGTGTCCTGCCAACAGCTGTGCTTCAGACCCTGTTAATACAAAATCATTAGATTAAACACGTGTGGGCATGAATGGGGCCAGAAGAGACAAGTTCTATAAGTTTAAGTCAAAAAATTTAAAATCACAGACAAGAAGCTTGTAATCCTGTTATCATACCAACCTGACCCATTTGATCTTACAGATTACTGAACCGACAACTTAACACTTCAAATATTTTTTATTTTGGGTCATTAATGGAAGAATTATAAGTATGTAAATGCTCATTTAAGTCAAATGATTAGCCTCTTGAAAAAGCCTCTTGATTTCATACATGTTCAAGCAGGAAGACAAGCAGCACAACCTGACCTCTATTTCCTCTGATGTCACACTGAGGGTGGGAAGCTTATACTCATACTGCTATGTTCCAGGTTCCAAGTCATATAAATGATGGGGCTCTAATAAATCATTATTGTTTCACTGCTCAACCACAGACTGAAAAGACAATGGATAGTGAAATCCCAGAGGGACAATTGAGCCATATTTCAAATAATTCTAAAATATTATCAGACAATTTGGAATGACATGGTAAGTTAGCTGGGAAAATGGTTGAATGCTAACATTAGCTGCTGCCTCATGGTTTATCTTGTTATTTTACCTTGAAATATGGCCAATGTCATGTGAGATTCCATTGTTTATACAACTTTAAAACAGGAAAACGTGAGTAGAACATTTGAGCTTCCCAACTGACACTGACATGAGAGGAAGACAGCCATCATTAAATTTGGTCTATTATATCTCTGTAGCCACCGCAGCCCTGATGTGTAGCTTGATTATTGAAGAGACAAATGTCACTTATGCCAAACTTACAGTTGCTGTGTGCCTACTGTGAAACCTTTTAATGCAGAAATATACATGTAGCTTAAGAGTGTCTGCAGCTCAGGACCTGTACGAACTGAAGAAACCACATTTGCAGATCAATGACCTCCCACTAGATGATGACTGCATAATCCTAAAATGTAAACCCAAGCCCAGCCCATACCTGTATCTGACACTATCTGACCAAACCCAACTGCCCAGACTGACCCGAAGCTTTACTGTTGATCAGTTTCACTCATTACAGATTGTTTGCCTCACTTACTCACTAATACTACTTGTGGCTTCATTCTCAGTCTCATTTTGTCTCCCAACTGGGAACTGTTAGAGAAAGGAAGAAATGTCTCAATAAACTGCATATTATAACTAAACACTAACCTAAAGCCAAACTAAAGTTTTACACAACAGAAACTCAAGCCTTTGTTGTAGTCATCGGGTCAGTTAGTGTCAGCGTAAGGAACAGTAATGGATACATATTTATCAAAAAGACCGAATCAGCTTTTAATGTACTCAGCCTACTAATGTTGCAAAGAAATGTGAATTTGAATTTTTGGGGGGGCCGTACCGATACGAGTGATTTTGAGCAATGATTGGCAAAATACAGGGCTAAATTCTGGCTCCAACAAATCAGTTATCAAATGGATATTTTTTCTGTAGTCCCACCAAAATCAACACAGTAATATAGTAGTGATGTATCACTGCTGTACACCAATAATTTAAAATTGAGCAATTAACAACAAATGATGGTTTTAACCAGGACCTTCAGTATATAGATTGGGAAGCTTGTGCAAAACAACATGTGCCAAATTAAGTATTCTTTGCCTGTTATTTTGATGTACTGAATAAATCAAAATTGCATATTTTCTGCTGCTATGTATATACTTTTTTTTGTTATCTTTGGCACAGACATTTCAAGTTGTTACATGATTGTGCACTAGACAGCTGTGTTGTTCAGGTAAATCTGATTGGACTCAGTGTTGGCAGATACAGAATATTAAAGGTGCAATATGTAACAATTTTGGGTTGAAACTGAAATATTTAACAAATGGTGAAGAAACCACAGTTTTTAAATGCTTTAAGGACATCTGTGTATTGTATTGCAGAGAGAACTTCTGAAGTTAGCATGCTAACCAGCTATCCCTGGCCAGTCCTCTCTTATAATACCACTTAGTACCTAGTAAAGCTCAGGCAGACTGGGCTGATAGGGCTACTCACTGAATGGTCAACCGAGCTAACGAGCCGACAGCAGCCATAGTTAGCAGCAGTTACTCTGGTTAAACAGGCTGCCCCCTGTGTTGGAATATGAATTCAACAGGTGGCCAGCTCTTACATATTTCACCTTTAAAGGATTCAGATAGTACAGTTTAATTTTGTTACACACCAAACATCCAACTGATACTAAACATTGTGCTAACATTTGGCCCCTTCCTTGATCTATAAGCTTGTGAATATTCTCATTCATCCAGGTCATAGTTATCTCAAGGAAATTGAATCGAAAGCAACTGGATTTGGTTTTTGTCTTGAAGACGTTTCACCTCTCATCCGAGAGGCTTCATCAGTTCCTGCTCCCTTGACTAGGCTGAGACTAGTCTCAGTTGCTTTCGATTCAATTTCCTTGAGATTCCTTGATCTATGCAAGCAACCTCAAAATGAAGGAAGGGTCATGCAAGAGAAACACACCAAAACTCATGACTTATGACTTCTGATAAAGAAATACCTCCAGAAAATGGAAGATTACACTTCAGAGAGTAGGTTAACGACTGTTCTTTTCCCCAAATTATTGATTATTATTGACAGGGCTGATAATATTTAACGGGACAGGTCCAACCAAATATCACTGAAGAGACTGAATTTACACTGCAAACAGGTACGAACAAAGTGTCGATTAAACAAAAAACGTTCATTGTCTCTGAAGTGTGTTCTTTCATTTTCTGAAGGCATTTATTCATCGGAAATCATAATGTAGATATGCATCTCTCATTGGCTTCATTACAACTGCCACCATGGTCTGGCCCCAAAGCGGCCCCTTCCTTCTTTTTAGAGTTCCTTGGATATATGCATCCCATTTGGAACCAACCATGTCTGCCATCTTGATCTACACTACTCTTGATTAATCACTGAGCATAATATTTAAAGAATTATAAAAAAAGGAAGTGAAAGCTTTAATGTCCGATAAATTCATTTATTTGCATATTACAATGTAAAGCTGGACTTGTGATAATGGTGCCAATACTCCATAATGATATCAGTAAAACAATTGGTAAAGTTTTTAAAGTTATTAAAAGTCATAAGAAAAGGTCTCATAGAGGGTTTAGCTTCTGTGGAAATAATTTATATCACACTACTACTACACTACTAATTGCATTCAAATTAAGTCTGTCCTTTATCACAGTATCTGTACTATTCTGCCTACCTGTCCCATATCCAAGTGGTTTGAAGTCCAGTCAGTAAACTTTGTTCAGAAACAAACAAAATGTACTCCATTTGTCCATCAGCATGCTGTCTGTATTTAAATAGATTGTCACGAAAAAAAAGTATTCGTTCAGTATGTGTATGCTATTAGAATTTAGTTACTTTATGCATTTTTACCTAAAGTTGTCATATATATGAACCTGGTTAACCAAATTAAAAAACATCTACAGTTTTGAGATTTTTTTTTCGCTTGACTTCAGGTTTCGACTATAGTGCCTAATACAAAGCTCTTTACAATGTTTCTCATTGTCTCAGTCTCATTAGTAAAACCTGTAACAACAGTTTGTTCACTTGTGTTTTTCACCTGACTTTAACTTTTGATAAAATTCTAGATGTTAAAGCTGCATCAGATGTGGGTTAATATTTATTTAAAAGCAATTTGAACACAGTAAATTGCTACAACTGAATGGCTCAAGGGTGCCTTCAGAGAGGGGATGCAATTGCTATGGAGCAGAGCACCGGAGCTAAAGAGCCAGGTAACACCACTACAGAAAGCAACTAATTTCAATTGGGAAATATTGTACTTTCTACCAAACTACATTTATCTGAAAGCTATAATCACTGGTCATTTTGATGGTACAGTGTCTTGTAATAGGACGGCGCCTCCTATAAATACTGAGCATTAAGACTGGAAAGTGGGAGCATCAGCAACTCGGAAGTGTAGAAACAACAAGTTTGCGGTTTGATTTTTGGTGCTGATTTGTTTTAGCTAGTTCTTGACCACAGTAAGTGATTTCCTGTAGTCTTAGTCCTGTAGTCTGTCACAGTTATGTTCCAAGGCAACCGATTTAGTAATCCAGTAATATATATCATAACACTCTAAAGGCAGGTTCAGAAAGAAATTGAAGTCAATGTTTGCCATGCATCATTCTTAAAAAATCCACTGTACTATTGTATTTCCCCAAACCAAGGTAACAGATTAATAAACATATACTGTCAGCATATACAGCTTTAAGCTGTATTGTCAATAAGTGCGTGGTCACAAAATTTGGTGAGACTATAGTCAGTATCCACACTGACATCCTCTGTAGGTTAAGACCAACACATCCAGACAGCGAGAAGGAGAGATAGACTTACACATCTGGATTTCATTCATCTTTATTCCTCTTTGAAATGCAGCAGTCAGTAATTTCACATGAGCTGACACATTCATGTTGTTTTTAAGTGTTTCATAATGATGTTCTTCTAACTGCTATAACCATCCTGGGATATCAACTATTAAGATACATACAGTGGAAAAAGCCCACAGTAAACACACACACACACGCACACGCACACACACACACACACACACACACACACACACACACACACACACACACAGAACATCAGAAGTAATACTCGATTACCAGTGGTGATTGGAACGCTGGGCTAAGGACCCCTAAGCAGGCTGGGAGTTACAGCCTACATGTACAGCACAACAAATTGTTTTTTTAGACAACACATCTGTCATCCAGCTCATCAAGGATTTTAAAGCAACAATGATGCACTATGACAAGCTGTTTCCAAACATGAACATTTGAAATTACTCTTGAACATCCAATCTTGAAATCTCTGAAAATGGCTTGTGAACCAGAGAGGTTATGTATTACCACATTCTCTGACAGCTGGAAACTTCTGAGCAGTAAGAACTAAGGAACTGTGACAGAGAGGTCAGAGGTCATATTTTCCATCAGCATCAGCAACTCTGAAACCAGTGTTCCGATTCATTAGAAATATAAAAAGAAATATACAAAAATCAGGCTTTAATGTGCATAAAATACATTTTAAAATTGACATTTTAGTCCCACTTTCTTAAATACCATGTTAGTCACACCTCCTAAAAACTGGTCCCCCTTGATGTTAGAAGAGCAAAAGCGGGTTTCTTATTTCTATACATCAACTGTTGCTTTGCCATTTGAAATGAAAGCTTGCTGGCTGTTTGGAGCAGAACTAACACAAAGGATAAGCTAGTGGTGAACCGGGCTTTTTTTTACCTAACTTGTAACTCTTCAAACTTGTGCAGTTATTTAAAGGTATACCATGCACGGTTTTCCTAAAACAACAATGTATAGATTCATACAAAAGTCATCCATCTCTCTTATGACCCATGAGAAGTGTGTGGTGGTGCCTGTGTCTGACGAGACCCTACCCTCTGCCTGTATTTTCTTATGATCTTGCTGTGTCTGGGATGCTTCTGGGTGTCAAACGTTGGACAGTGGAGTGTAGTCCCCAGCCATCAACAGCATGGAGTGTGTGGTGTCCTCACTCTATGAAGACGCAGCAACCGGGTAACATTGCTCTGTATAAGTCATGGATGTCTAAAGCTACCACCACTGTGCTCTCTCCGTCTGTCTTGATCATTGACGAGAGGGAGATAACTTTGAATAGTCTGTTAAGGGGCCACAACTGACAAATTGTGCATAGTTTACCTTTAATAAAGTGTATCTTGGCCAAGGGAATAATGCTCCTGTTACTGCTGTAGGTAGTAAGCTAGGTGATTGCAGGTTAGAACAGATACAGTTAAATCCATTCTTTACGCTTGTCCTATGTGTTTCTGGTTATGAAAAGGCGAGGGAAAAAAAAGACACCAAACTTGAACCACTGCTTGAATCACTGCTTTAAGGGGAAAGGTTGAGCAAATAGTCAGTTGGATTTTGTGGAGTAACTGAGGGAAGATGGAGCTAATTGCAGGTCATGGGGTATGTAAGCACTATTCTTTCATGGCAATGTAAAGGGCCCTGGTTTATCAGTTGGGATCCTTGTGGTTTGCGTAAATTAGGACCTTTACGACTTCATAATACAAAAGACCTTCATAGAAAAAACAAAATCACTATCTGAAGCAAAATAGAAAAACCTAAAACACTTAAAAGACATTTTTACAGAATGTTCACTGCTGATCATTGCTATTTTTACACAAGTAGGAAAAGATGTTCATCAACAATTGAGCAAAGCTAAACTCCAGCTTTGTTCTTCTTTTTTGTCTCCTTGAAAAGAATGTTACCATTTCAATGTATCGTGTGAAAAATTAAACATAAAAATGCAAATCCAAAAGGAATATGCAGTTTTTAAGAGAAACAATATTTACAGTATACAGTTTAATACAGATATAACTTAAAGAAAGGATAAATATCAATTATTTTTGTTTTATATACAGCAAGTCAGTGCTTAATCAATCAATGACAGCATTATCCTAGTTTCTTGAACTATGGCTTGGGACTGGCTCACTGACTGGCATCTGACTGGCACAAGTTTTACAGCCTGGATCCTGCAGTGACTGTTTCCAGGTTTCCAGTCATTTTATCATTTAAGCACCTTAAAATCTAAATTAAAATATGTGACTGACAAAGTTGATAGTGGTCTCTCTTGTCTGACTGAATGTCACTTACATTGCAGAAAAGGTCTAGAACAGTACATTTTGGGCATTCAGTGAGAGAAACAGTTTGAAATTAACTATAAGCCAGCGATGAGAAGGAGTCAGGAAGGGAAGGAATTTCCGTGGTTCTTTTTCTTTTCATCATTGTGCTTTGTAATGGCTTTCTCATGGTTAAGCACTCTTGCCCTTCCCTCACTGCCTGTATCCCTTCTCTCTCCTTTTTCTGTCTCTGGCTGGGTAATTGACAGACCTAACAGGCAATTTGGTCCTTATTGAACTTATATGTTACATTTTTGTTTAGATCTCTGAACAACAAATCTGTCTGTATGCTTTAAACAAAGTGCTTATCTTTCCCTGGAAGTGTGTGCTGTTCTCCCTATTTGAGTGATTATTGCGTCTTGCCCTTTGAACACTGTCCAAACTATAGGTTGTAGAAACTAGTTTGTTTCAAGCATAGCAAGTCCTATGTAGTTTCATGGCCTCAGTGAGACTTAGGATATAAGTGCACTCAATTATTTATAGCCGCTATTAACCCTCCTCCGTTGTCTTGGACTTATAACTTCTGCTTCTCTCTATACATTGGACTCCACAAAGGGTCTTTTTGGCTTAACAGGCGAGGTGGGGCCTGTCCTTCTGTCAGTCGATCTGTCTGAGCAGTTATGGATCACCGGCAGTGTTCGAGCCAGCTTCACATCCAGGAAGGAGGGATTCTGACTAGCAACTTTTGCTGAGCCTTCTTTCTGAGGACCACTACCCTGCAGCCCCTCATAGTAGTCAAGCTGGTTGTCGTGGAGGAGGTGACCATTGTGGGTATTGTTGTTGCTGCGGTTGTGGTAGGCGATAGAGGATGGCTGGAGCTGACCTAAGCCTTGATTGGTGGGAGTTTTGCTTGGTGAGCCGACAACTGTGTCCACAGAAGACACAGCCCAGGAGCGAGAAGGGCTGAGACAGGATGCCGAACTGGATGGAGCTTGCTGTTGATACGGTTGGTGCACCCTCGCAGTCCTGTCAATAATGCCCATAAAAGGAGTGTTCCTAGATGAACGTCCCGCTTCTCCAGGATATGTCCCACCTCCGCCGATGGATATTTCTGACTGTGGAGAGGAGATCAGAAAAAAATCGTCATGGTAGCCAATAACCTCTCCCACAGAGACCAGATCTGATTGAAAATCCATCTGCTGGGCAGAGGCAGAGGTCCTGAAGCCTGGGCCTTGATTCACGGACTGCCCGCCAGCGAGGCTGCCGCTGCTTGTGGAGAAACGGACACTGATACTTTGGGAGTGGACAAGTGGCCTAGGGGGAGCTGAGAAGGCGGTTGGATGGGCACTGAGGGGGCGTCGTAGTCCTCCCTGATGGTGGTATTGGTGAGATGATAGAAGGCTATCAGGAGGCCCCATTGTCGTCTCAGTAACTTCCATGGGGTAGTAGGCTGCTTTGGATTGGTTGCGGCTTAACTGACGGGCCTGGCCAAATCGATTTATCCCTGCCATCTCCCCTCCTTCCTCTCTCCCATAAGCAGATGCAGTTCTTGGCTGCATCTGCTTATGATCAACATCCACATCATCTAGAGGATATGAAGCTCCAGAGCTCAGACCAGGCTGGCTTTGCAGACCAGGCCTGATATCTATAGGGCTCGGGTAAATGCCTTCCCCCAGCTCGGCCAGCTCTTGGGGTAGCTGATGAAACTGGGAGTAGGCAGAACTTCCCAAAATCATGCTGGATTGGGCCGAGGAACTTGGCTGGCTGGTTCTGACAACCTCGACTTTGGCTGGTTGGAGCCACTGGCCCTGAGCAGGGTTCTGCCTCTGGAAGGATCTCTGACTGGGCAAAAAGCGTTGTTGCTGCACTCCTTGGTTCTGGTTTGAGTGATGGAGGGCTGAGATGGACTGTGAATGGTGATGCAGACCTCCATTTCCTGACAATGCAGGCGTACTTTCTGACAAGGGGCTGGCTCGCTGCTGATGCTGCATTGGAGAGGGTGGAGGGCTGAAATGGCGATTGGAGGAGGATGGAGGAGGTGCAGAGTGACAGGGAGAAGTTGAGGAGGGGGAGTGGGTGGGACTGGGGAGGTGACAATACAGGGGAGTGGGGGACAGGGAAGAGGGCGATGGCACCCCAGGGCTGCAGTTGGTGTCAAGGCTTTGAACCACAGGTGGAGGGTGGAAGGTGGAAGAGTGAGGAAGAGCATCTCCTTCTCTGGAACTCTCCTCCTCCTCCTCTTCCTCTGTAAGCCCCTCCCTGTCCAGCAATTGCAGACAACCTGAATCTCTACACCTGATCTCGTTGATGGTCATGGCCACATTTTGTTGATAAATATGGTGTGATGAAGGAGGAGGAGATTGTTGTTGCGCAACCTGCCGACATTCTTCCTTGACACGGGACAGCAGGCGCTGGATCTCCCGGTTGGATGGGCACAGACGGCTGGCTTCAATCAGGTCCTCCAGTGCTGCATGAAACTGTCTGAATGATGAAAGAGAGTGGAAGCAAAGACAAAAATAAGATCTCAGAAGAAGTCATAAAGACAGAGAGAGCTGCAGAGAAGTCTGGGGATCCAAACTAGTGGTGGTTTTGAGGGCATTTGTCATATCTCAACATGATTCCCTCATACTGTCAGTGTTCCCAACTCAGTCTTTAGTCACAGACTCCTACCAGCTGGTTTACTGTATTTTCAAAGGTGGCGAATAAAAAGAATAACTACTAGGATTCTAAGCTATAAGAATACATGTATTCATCCCAAAATGTCACAGTCCACACGTCATGGTTCAGTGCATAGAGTTGAAGAATACATGTGACTCAGTTAGTCACACTATGGTGAAAGAATGTCTGTGGGTGACAATATAACCATTCTAATCTTTTGTTTCACTGCACCTTATATTTTATTTTGCACTACAATCAATACTCCTTATTTATAAATGTTTATCTTTATCTATCTATCTATCTATCTATCTATCTATCTATCTATCTATCTATCTATCTATCTATCTATCTATCTATCTATCTATCTATCTATCCATCCATCCATCCATCCATCCATCCATCCATCCATCCATCCATCCATCCATCCACATTCCACATGGGTTACTCCAGTAAATGGCGATAATGCACCTAAAACCTGTTATCCAACCACCGTTGAACAACGGTTGTTGTTCAATAGTTGTATGTGAGTGGAAACATGATGAAACATGCAAACACATATTTAACGGCATCACCCAAATGTGTCAATCACCGTAACAAGACAGTCTTTAGATGTGACCTATGGCCTATGCCAGAGTTTATGTTCACTGACTTCTTTGGGCACTACATACAGGCTGTTCAAACTAACTAACTAACTCAGGTGGAACAACATAAACACTAGCTTTGAAAAAACTGTAACAATGAAAATATAAATTAAACGAAACCTAGATGTATACATTTTGGATTTTCTTCTTGTTTTTTTCACGATGTACTCAACTCTTACAGAACCGTGACCCCAAAGCCAGGGCAAGTACCAAAACTTGACTTCTATGTACCGTTACATCCTGAGTAACTACATCTTGGCTTAAAATCCTCTCGCTTGTTCACCTACTGTAGTTAGTTCTACAAATTCTCTCTGTGACTAAAATACAATGCTTAATCACAGATGTGTGTTGGGATCCACAAATGAAGTCATTAATTGTGTGTTTCAAAATGGATTCTGAACTGAACTCAGTCCCCCAGAAACCCCAAGGTATATACCTGGGTGCAAAGACTGCAAAGAGACATAGCTTTGAGCTGTGATTGGTCAGTCTGTGAGACTATGATACTGTGTTATGATACTTATATGTTTATATTTTTATGAAAAAACAACAATGACACCAGAATACTATTTTGACCCAGCAAGGACTTCCTTTTCACAGGAAGTATGGGTGGAGTGATGTAAAACTGCTGCTACATTGCTCCAAAAGTCCCAAAAGAAGTCTATAAGACCCTATATTGAGATGGCTCATGATTTTGCATCTTTGACACTGTCATGTCACCTTTCAGTTAATTATAAAGTAAAAAGCTCAGTATTCTAACTTAATTTTTTCTTAGTGTTATCAAATGACAGAATGTTGGAAACATGATGTCCTCTACCTTATCAACATTGAGCAGGACATATATTTAAAAAATTAATTGTTGATTTGATGAATGCATGATACATTAAAAGTTCATGATTTAGTTAGTATAATTACGCTCCATTCTACCATTTGTCCAAATGTCGCTATGCTTACCTGCGGCTGCGTTTGGCACGGGCCCGGGCATAAAAAGCTTCATAGGATTTAGCTTTCAGCTCTAGCGCCTTGGTAGCAAACTCTTCAGCAAGGCCAAATTCCTGCAAGGAAAAAAAAAACATTTTTTCTTGGCAGGGAACTACAATTAAATTAGTAGTCCTTTTAAGACCTTGGATTACAAATTATGTTGTGATTACACATTTATGTCCAATGTCTACCTATGTGTGTGTGTGTAGGAGACTCACGTGCATCTTACGGTGGCAGCGTGACAGGTTGAGCAGCACACACACTCTCAGCTGTTTGAACGTCTTCAGCTCGTCTCCTGGAAACTTCTGAAGAGCTGACTGATAGGAATGTGCAGCTTCCCTCGCTTTACCTTGCTACAAATGCACACACACACACACACACACACACACACACACACACACACAAAGAATACTTATAACATCAAATAAATGTATGTGTGTCTGCTGAATGTGTGTGTGTGTGTGTGTGTGTGTGTGTGTGTGTGTGTGAGAGAGATTGAGTTTGCCTGTACTTGTGTGTGTTACCTTGTAAAGTCTGTCTCCCTCTTGCATCAATTTACTAAGCAGAACCATTAAGATGTCTGGTTTAGAGGTTGCCATGGCCCAGGTCGCTGGTCCTACACACACACACAAACATGTTTCCATCACTTTTGGGGACACTACGTAGCGTTACATTATTTCCAGGAGACTTGCCCTTATCATAACCATAACTACTATTTGCCTACCATTGCCTTAAGCTAAACCGAACCTTAAACCTATGTCTTCACCCTAAAATGTTATCATTTTAGAAATGGGGAATTGCATTTTGGCTCCATAAAGAAAGAGGCCCCCACAGTGTAAATTAAAAATACACATATCAATGACAGTTGGTGGAAAACAAAAGAACAAAAGATTCCTTGGTTCCACACAAATCAACATGTACCATGTTGTTTGTTCTTCATTGTAACAATGACAGTTGTCAGGTATTTGCCACACCTCCAATTTTATCCATTCGTTAAAGGAACATAGTTAACATTTTGTAAAATACTTTTATTTGCTTTCTTTCTGGGAGTTCAATGAGAAGATTGATATCACTCTCATCTTTGTATGGTAATATTTGAAACCAACACCAGCAGCCGCTTAGCTTAGCTTTGCATAAAGACGGGAAACAGGGTAACAGTAATAATATGGTTACACTAATGTGGTAACTATATGAATCATAAGGCTCCGATGGCTTATATAAGCATAACATCCCTAGTTAGACTCCAGTTGAAGACCTTTCCTTCATATCATTCTCCTCTTTTGCTCTCACTTCCTGTCTGTATCTCTGATATAAATAATATGAATCATTGCACAGGTTTCTACCTATTTTGGCTCCTTTTTTGAGTAGAGCGATGACTGCTGAAGTGTTTCTACAGCCAACAGCTCTGTCCAGTGGACGCATCCCGCTGCTGTCCACATGCTCCACTGATGCACCATGATCCACCAGGAACTGCACCTAATACAGGAAAAACACAAAAAACAAGTGCTGTATTTAGTCTCACTGATTGATATAAAAAAGGCTTTTAATTTTTAGGTTTCTTATCTAAAATAAAGAAGTTTTGTCACCAGTTTTCTTCTCTGTTGCTAACAATAAATACAGTAGAAAATACCTATTAATTTCTAAATATGTGCAAGCATTTTCAGTTGTCCTCCACATACTATGCAGGACAGGTAAGGCAGGGACAGACACACTACTTCTAAAATATGGCAGCAACAACTGTATCTGTTTTACGCACCACTTCTGGGTCACCGCAGAAGGCTGCCAGATCCAGAGGTGTCCGTCCACTGCGGTCAGCATGAGTTGTAGCTGCACCTCTCTCCACCAGCTCTCTGACCAATTGGAGCTTGCCTTTCAGACACGCCCAGCTCAGCGCTGTTAACCCTTCCCTGTCGGTCTGGTCAAGTGAGGCTCCTGAAAACAGATAGAGAGGCTTGAGATCCATCTCAGGGTACATTAGGGTCAAAGATACATGCTCATTTCACATAGTTTTTTTTTATAAGATGATTTATTTCAATAAAATTTGCTGCATTAAAAGTCTACAAGAGAAATGACGGATTATTCCCTTTGAAAGGCTCATAATGTGGACAATTTGCTTGAATTATTTCACTGATGGTAGCTTAAAACAGATCCAAAAAATGGCAAAGTGGGGTTAAAGGGACATGAGGCAGGATTTGTGAAAAAATAATCATGCATTTTAAGTTTTTTAATGCTAATGGGTGATGAAGCGTTCAAAACCAAAAAGAATAAGCCCACCCACGTATCTCTCCATTGCCTTGAACAGGCTGTATGCTGCATAATGTATTGCAATTCGTGGTCCGCGCAGTCCTGCGGACATGACGTCAGATGACGCTGAATGCGCGTCCTCGACGGCTTGGATATAGGAAGAAGACAAGCGTGGTGGACCCAAACTAGTGTTTGTGTAGTAATAGATTCTGCTACGGCCAGAAAACGACCCACCACCACACAAAGTCCACTAAAAAGTCATACTAAGAAGAAAACAAAGGTTTTATCAGCGGCAAGTCGAGAGTCGAAACGAAATTACGACCAAAGCCGGGCCGGCACCAAAATAAACATCGGATATGCGCTCGACTCATGGAGGTAGCTTCAACTTGAATTGGGACTGAAAGCCCAACCTGTTATCAGGGAGGTGACGTTAGCAGCTGGCTGTAGCCACAGGCTAATGGTTTGTTTGTGTCTGTGTAGTAACATTAGCTGCTAACACACAGCAGTCCCGTATCAGAGACGATGTTTTTGTCCCCCAATATGGCGTCTTTGCTTTCGCCTGTGCCTTTCAGACTCGCCGCTTGTGTGTCTCTACACACAGCGAGCCGGCTTCCCGGCTGCTTCATGTGTGTAGGGGATAAGGCTATCCCTTACACACAGCACAGTTAGCAGTTGTAGGCTACCAACGTCATTCCGCGGAGGCATGCGCGGAGGTCTTGCAGTAAACAGTCACGTGAACAGTGAGTAAAGAAATAACAGTGTCACAGTATGAGCTGCTCTGCTGTGAAGAGTTCATGCGCGCTCCAGTGCCGGCTTGGCTGATGGCTGCAGTTACCCTAACAGCCGTCGTGTCACTATTGAGTCTTATTTCTTGATCCTGCCTCATGTCCCTTTAAGAAGCGAGGCAATGGGACTTCCGGTTATGGCGCACTGCTAGGCGGACGTGTGACGGAAAGCTCCCATGTAAAATCCATCAATTAGCAATCAATTAGCCTCCAGGAAGCAGTAAACAGTCACCACTGGACTCTAAACGCAAGAAACAACTAAAATGCCCGAGAAACTGCATACCAAGACTTCAAGCCCCACTGAATCTCCAGGTGGCTCCGGTAGCTCCCCCACCGCGACGGAGCTAACTAACTCCGATGCTAGCAACGAGGACACAACTAGCTCTGGTCAAATTCTGGACGCTATTCATACAATGAAAGAAGACTTTGTGTCGCGGTTTGATGGGCTGCTTGGCGCTATTCAGGGAGTGCAGGAGGACTAAAGGCATTGACTGGCCGAATGACTGAAGCAGAAGAAAGAATTAGCACCAACAAGGACGACTTAGCATCTCTGAAAACACAGTCAACCAACATGAAAGTGGCCATGGAAGAGCTAGCGTTAAAGGTGGATGACTTGGAAAACCGAGCGCGCTGCTCGAATATCCATCTGGTGGGTCTTACAGAGTCAACAGGGGGACACGACATGCAAGCTTATTTAGAAAAGTGGATTCCTGAAGTGCTTGGTGAAGACAACTTTCCGGGACCATTGTTGATAGAAAGGGCACACCGAGTCGGCAGAATTAACAACAGAGAGGGGGATCAACAAAATGCAGCGCGACCCAGACTGGTGGTAATGGAATTCCTGAACTTCGTCGACAAGGTACGAGTAATAAAAGTGGCAAGGAGCAAAGGAAAGATACTTGTCGGTGATAAGAGCGTCATGTTTTTCCCCGACATGTCTGTGGATCTGCTTAAGCGCAGAAAGGTGTTTGATACCACAAAGAAAGAACTGGCTTCCCTCTCTATGTGTGACCTGCGTTACGGAATAATTCACCCAGCCACTCTTCTGGTGACCATCAAGGGAAGATGGCACACTTTCGACACAGCACCTGAAGCGGAGGCTTTTGTGCAAAACTTGAAAGCTGAGGGAAAAGAGGCAACGCTGGGCGCTGAGTAATATGCTTAACGCAGACAAAATACAGGTAACCCTTTCTTTATGGACTGTTCAAGAATGCGGCTGCAATGCGGGCGGCCTGATCTTTTCCTGGACTGTTAAGACTGTTAATTCAAGCCTAATTTTTTTTTTTGCTGTAAAGTGGCTATTTCTGGTTTGCGATATACATTAAGTTTACTTTTGACGTTTTACATGGGGGCTCTGTCGCGGTTGCAGAGCATGTTGTTCCTCATCATGTTGACGTGGGTGGACCAGCCCAGCTCCATAGTCAGGCCCGGTTCAGATGTCTACTGGAAGTATGACTTTGGGGAGGTGGGCGCGTATTTCGTTTGGGGAAATACACCCTGTAATGTTCATGTTTTAAGGCACATATTCATATCTTTATTTACTACGGTTCCTTTTTGGTGTATAATCAATTCCAACCCATATTTCCATTGTAGTAACATGTCATGTCTTCTGAACTCCAGTTTACCTCTTGGAACATAAGAGGTAATGAGTAGGATTAAACAACTAAAAGCTAAGATAGTCTTTCTGCAGGAGACACATTTGACACCTGAGGATACAGTGAAATTGAGTAGGAGAAGGTCAGGTCGAGTATTTTCGGCTTCATTCAGTTCTCACTCACGTGGGGTGGCCACTCTAATACATAACTCGCTACATTTTCATCTCATTAAGGTTTGATGAAGACAGATTTGGGAGATACCTAATTATTCAGTGTGAAATTCTTTCAGTTAGGTTAAACCTTGTCAACTTATACAGACGTAATGATGACAATCCTTCTTTTTTCAGAAATCTCTTTTTGTCTTTGGCTGATTTACCTGGTAGTTTCATCATAGGTGGAGATTTTAACTGCACTCTCCAGCCAGAGCTTGACAGATCCACAGGGATAGATAACACCCATGCCCAGACAAGAAAGGAGCTATTACAATATATAAAAGAATTTAATTTAAAAGACGTATGGAGAAAAAACTATCCTGGTCAGTCGACTTTCTCATGTTATTCTGCCACCTGCCAAACATACTCATAGAATTGACTACTTTTTGGTCTCAGCCTATTTGGTGTCTACAATCTATCAAGGAGCTGGTATGATAGCATTATAATTTCAGACCATGCTTTGGTGTCATTTAGTCTAAACATGCCACAGTCGCTGAATTTCCCCACAGGGTGGCGCCTTCAGTCATTTTGGCTGAGGGATCCAGAATTTGTGGAGTTTATTAGGGTGCAAATTGATGACTACTTTAAAAATAATACAACCCAAACATCAGCTACTATACGGTGGGAAGCTTTTAAAGCCTTCCTGAGAGGACAGATGATAAGTTTTACAAGCTTTAAACATAAATCATGGAGGTTGGAGATGGAACAGTTAGAAAAAAAGATTAAAGAAACCGAATCAAAACATTTTGCAAATCCTTCCCAACAGTCATTTAAAGATCTTAATGAATTTAGAGCTAAATACAATGTTTTATCTGTCTATAAAGCAATTAAAAGCCTGTTGAAATTGAAACAGTCCTATTATGAGCAGGGAGAAAAGGCCAGTAAACTCTTAGCTTGGCGTGTTAAACAATCTGAAACTGAAAGAACAATAAATACAATTCAGCTAGATGATGGTTCGGAGACTAGTGACCTTAAAGAAATCAACAAAGCTTTTAAAGGTTTCTATGAGAACTTATACAGCACAGATCTTTCACCCTCAGCTTTACAAAAACAAAAATAATTTTCAGATTCATTGAACATCAAACCTCTTGAAGAAAACTTCTTGGCTGATCTAAACCTTGACATAACCACTGAGGAACTGTCTGCAGCCACTAGGAGTATGAAGAGGGGAAAGACTCCAGTCGAGCGCAGGAAATTTATAATATATTTAAAGATGCATTACTGCTGCCTTTGCTTGAAATGTATAAAGAGTCCTTGGGCAACAGGTCTCTCCCCCCATCTCTAAATCTGGCAGTGATTACACTTTTGTTAAAACCAGGTAAAATGTCTACTCTTTGTGCGTCATACAGACCAATATCACTTCTCAATAACGACCTTAAAATTCTTTGCAAAACGTTAGCCAGACGGTTAGATACACTTCTTCCACAAATGGTGCACCAGGACCAAAATGGCTTCGTTCAGGGACGGCAAGGTTTCTATAATATACGACGAGTGCTTAACATTGTGTTTGAAAAATCAGGCTGTATGGACACTGCTATTTTGTCATTGGACGCCGAGAAGGCCTTTGACAAGGTGGAGTGGCACTTCCTGTTTGATTTGGCATAAAGAAGGAATTTCTCAGCTGGGTTAGACTACTCTATGCTGACCCCCAAGCTGTAGTTTTAACAAATGAACTGTCTTCAGCACCCTTTAAGTTGCACAGGGGCACAAGACAGGACTGCCCCGTCTCCACTGTTATTTACCTTGGCAATTGAGCCACTTGCCATGGCAATTCATAATCATACTAATTTAAGTGGCATAAGGATAGGAGATATGGAACATCGTATAGCCCTGTATGCTGATGATGTCATTTTGTTTTGCTCCAATTTGAAACAGAGTCTACCAGCTTTACTGGACCTAACTAATTATTTTGGCAGCTTTGCAGGGTACAACATAAATTACTCCAAATCTGTAATATTATTCATGGATGAAAAGGATGGCCTAAACCCTGCACTTAATACTCCTTTCAAGGTTTCACACAATGGCTTCATGTACCTGGGTGTTAATATCACCCCCACCACCGACAAGGTTATTCCTAATAACTACAATACTTTAACAGATAAAGTCACCCAACTTATATTTAGATGGAATAATTTACCCATTTCTATGATTGGGCAAATAAATGTGTTAAAAATGTCAATTTTATCTAAATTTATGTATCTGTTCCAATCTATCCCACTCGCTCCCCTACCCTCACTATTTAATTCACTTGGAAAGCTTTTTTCTAACTTTATATGGAAAAACAAGCGCCCCAGGCTCAAGCTCTTGACCAAATCTTGAGTGGTATTACTGGGCAGCTCAAATCAGAGCAGGAATGTTTTATTTTGAGAGAAACCACCCTCCAGCCTGGGTTTCAATAGAGGCACATTTAATTAACATTCCTTTAAACCTATATTTATACTCTGCCAACAAACAGAAGCTACTCAAACATACAAAAAATCCTTTTCTCAAAAATACAGTAATGATCTGGCACAATGCTCTTGCATGCTGGGAGAGATAACTAAACTATCTCAGTTTTCTCCAATTTAAGGTAATGACGACTTCCAACCTGGTAGAGCAGATCTGGGCATCCCAGGGTATAGCCAAGATAGCTGACCTTTACAATGAAAACCTGGTTCTCATGTCATTTGAAGAGCTCAAATCAAAATATGGGATTCCTGCCAAACATTTTTTTTTAAATTTCTACAACTTAGAAGCCTCATCCTTTCTAAGCAGAACAATAATTTGGATCTTCCTCCCCTATCCAAACTAGAGGACTACACTTTGAAGTTTTTACATTCGAGGGGGCAAGTTTCATTATTATATAAGCTTTTTGTAAGTAAGTCTAAAGAGTCATCACAAGGCTTACTTTCAGCCTGGAGAATAGACCTGCAGGGGAATTTATCAGAGGAGGAATGGTCCAAAGCATGTTCTCTAACTCAGACCCAATCCATACACACAAACTCCAAACTGCTGCAATATAAATGGCTAAGCCGACTATACATAACACCAGCTAAGTTACACCACTTTAACTCTAACATACCTGATACTTGCTTCAAATGCAAAGACCAAAAAGGTACCTTATTTCATTGTATGTGGGAATGTCCACAGATTCTTTCTTTTTGGAGGAAAGTTTTAGACCTTGCTAGCCAAATCACAGGTGAGGAAGTTCCTCTTAGTCCTAAATTGTGCCTACTGAATCTCTACCCAGAGGACTTCACTACCTCTAAAAAAGTTAGATCTCTACTGAATATTTGTTTTCTAGAAGCCAAACGATGTATAGCTTGCTCATGGAAATCTGATACACCCTGTGCCGCATCACAATGGTTGAGGGGCATGATGTTTTACTTAGCTTTAGAAAGGATAAGCTACACAACAAAGAACAGGCTTGACAAGTTTTGGATAATATGGAACATGTTCTATAACTTCCTTGAGAATAACAATGTAGATGTTGATGGTTGGATGGATGATAAGATGGATTGAGTTTTCCTTTTTTTCCCCTTTAATTAATTGATTAACTAATTAATTAATTAATCTTAATTTGATTTAATTAATGTACGTATTTGATTTTTATTCACTAATATTTACTTTAATTTTGTAATTAATTACTTAGTTAATTTTATTCTGCTTTTTCCCTTTACACAATGTAATTACCCGAGTTGATTCTAATGACTGTAGCACACTATACACTGTGACAGGAACATTTTCTGTGTGTGCTACAAATGAGGACAAACCTGTGGACTTTCACACTCATAACTAGATTCAACATTTATTATTTCTCATTGTAAGTCTCCTGTTATATTGCATTATGTGCATTGTTGTGTTGTTTTGTGTTATTTGTTTGTTAAATGATCAAAATGCTTAATAAACAAATGTTTCAAAAAAAAAAGAAGCGAGGCAATTTATAAGCTTCTCAACTTGTAAATGTATTTATTATGTGATTTAGATATAGTGTTTTGGTTTGATTGTTTAGTTGATTTTGAGTCTTGTGCGTGCTTACGTGGAACTCTGTTCATGTGGAAATGATACATTTTGATAATTTAGCTTTTCATAGTATCATCTTTACTTTGTGTTGCCTTTAGGGCAACTCATCAGTGCAAGTGTCCATGGTTTTTGTGGTGTGTCCCACAAAGTTGGCTTTTCGGCTGAGTGAGCATATTCAATCTGCAGAGAAACCTGTTGGTAATAAAAAACAGTCTAATTGCCTGCTCAGCTAGGCTAATCAGTGCAAGGGAAGAGAAACAGAAAAAGAAAGGGAAAGAGAAAGCCCCTTGAGCTTGTTGCTGAAGTATCTATGATTTCACCCATTTTAGTGCGGTTTCTCCTTTTCCTCCTCTGCCTATTTGTCAGTGTCATTTGCAGCAGCTGCAGCTCAGGAGGCAGAGTGGATAGTCAAGTAATCAGAGGGTTGCTGGTTTGATTCCCTGACTGCATGTCGAAGTATCATTGAGCAAGATACTGAACCCCAAATTGCTCATGATGAGCAGGTCGCACCTTTGCCTGTGTGTAAATGGGTGAATGTGGCAAGTGTTGTGAAGCACTTTGAGTTGTCAGTAGACTGGAAAAGCGCTACAGAAATGCAAGTCCATTTAACATTTCCAACTTCTTATCAGACTTGGTGAAAGTGGTGTGAAAATGGTAGGCAAATGCTGCTTTATCATCACAATAGTTTGTATATCCGCAGTTCAGAGTTTTGAAGTTTTTGAAGTTTTCCTTTTAAATGACGAATACACCTGATGGTCTGTAGAGGTATTTCCTCTCACACAGGTGCAGAACCTACAAGCCAACTGACCATGCACTCTAGTCTTTGTGGGGTGTTCCAGTGCAGCTTTTGGCTGGGCCACAGGAGACGTGAGGTGACACAGCAGTTGGCCTTTGTCGCAGCTAATCCATTTGATGTTGGTTTGGTGTGTCTAAGCCCTTGTGTTCAAAATGTACATGTTTCTGACTTTGTGTTGTGCTTACATACATCTGTAGTGCTGAGTGGCGAGTATGACGTGACTCTGTTGTTGTTGTTGTCCAGGATTTATGACTTAAATATGATGAAACAGATTTAGTCTTTTGCATTGTGTTCATGTTGTTGTTGTTAATCCTTCATCATCATCAATACTTGGGTGGTTACCATGATCCAGTAGCAGCTGGCCGGTGGTCAAATGTCCCTCTGAGGCTGCTGTCATCACAGCTGTTCGACCCTGCTGGTCAACCATGTTTACTTCCACCCCGTGATTCAGTAATAACTCTACCACCTGACAGAAAGACACAGATGGGAAATGAGACTCAACATCAGGAATCAGGATTCAAACTAAAACATGTGTTTCATCTGAGTTTGTGTGTGTGTGTGTGTTTCTGCGTTCTGCCCTACCTTCCAATGGTCATGTCTCACAGCACTGAAGAGTGGAGCCACACCCTGCTTGTTGCCTTGGTCCACAGCAGCCCCCTGGTCCAACAACAGCCTGCAGACAGCCAGCCTGCCACTTCCTGCTGCTGCTGTCAGAGCTGACAGTAAGACAGACGGAGAGAGGTTCTCTAAATGTCAGGTTTTCTCTGACAGGTACATTTCAAACAATCACTTTTTTAACAATTCACACTTTAAACAATTTAGGTAATACAAATAGCTTATCAAGATTGCAACAAAAGATCTTTCAAAAATATAGATATAAAATTTTAACCAAATGAGAAGTGGTTTGGGATAACGAAGATTATCCAACTCACTGGTTGAATAGGAGTGAATCTATGAATTAGTTTTTAAAAGAAAACAAGCAATTAGGACGAGTTTCCAGAAAACAGAAGCTACTAGGGCTGATTAACTGGTAAACATAAACAGTAAACTGCAGTGTTTGCATGACAAATCTTGTTACATTTGTATTTAAATCTTGTATAATTTCTTCATTGATATGTTGTATTATGTTTATATTAACATCAAATAATTAGTATTAGTGTAGTTTAGTCGTCGATCATAATAATGAACATTTGTTATGTAGTTGTGGACAGTTTTTATAGTACCTGTCTCTCCCCACAGACTGTCAGGTGTGTTGATCTCTGGTCTCTCTTCATCTTTCTCATCTTCCTCTGGAAGATCCAGGAGGTATGACACCATCTTCTCACACACACACACACACACACACGCACAATAACAAATGTTACAAACATATCCTAAATATCCATGTTATAATTCAATGACACTCAGTATTATAAAGGTGTGTGTGTGCCTGTAGCTCACTTCTGTGTGGCCCATTCTGGCGGCTGCAATCACAGCCTGCTGCACCGCCTGGCACCTGCTCGCCCCCCTCTGGCCGCAGCAGGAAGTACAGCTCCAAGTAGCATGCTTCAGCAGGAAGCGCAGCACCTCGAGGTGGCCCTGCTGAGCTGCATGCACCAACACACACCGACCTGAGCTATCCACATGACTCGCCTGAGCCAACAGGGAGACAGAATTAGATACAGAACTTTGCAAAGCACAGAGGCAGTGGAAAACAGCATGACTGTGTTTTGTGGCAGTGAGACCACAGCCTCAACACTCCACACACACCCAGTGCTTGAGCTGTACCTTTTATACACAATAGACAATGGTAGGCAATATCAGTCTGGAAAAAAGGCTTTAAATCACTTTGGATACTGGATATCAGGGAATTGGTGCTGTCCCTTTACGTAATGGGCTAAATTAATTTGCACAGATTTGTTGAACTTTTAAGCAACTGCATTATTTTTCTTATTATTATTCTAATTATTCTGATGGCATACATTTTTGTATGTTAAAAAATTAGACAAAACCAATGACAAACACAAATTTTTGATATCACCACAGGATGGTGAGTGGATGTACACTGATTTTAAATCCTTCACATAATGGCTTACAATTTTGAGAGCCACAAAATCTAGCGGGCAGACAGGTGGAAGACTACCTTAGCTTTGTGTTGACACAGCATTGTGACGATGTCCAGATGTCCAGCTGCAGCAGCGAATCCCAGTGCAGTCAAACCATCTTGTGACTGAGCATCCACCTAGATATACAACACAGAAGGGTGTTTGCAGTAAGTTGGGACAATCATCTGATTACAACCAAGTACATTGTTCCCATAGAGTCGAGTACTGAAAATATTGCAATGTCAAAACTCAGAAAAACCTCAGGAAAACTTACCACAAATAAATGATTATTACCTGAGCTCCGTGGTCAAGCAGCAGTGCCACAGCATCACTGTGGCCAAGGTGAGCGTGGACACACAACAGGGGGGCGTTGCTGAGGACATCACTATGGTAATTCACATCAGCTCCTCCCATAATCAACAGCCTGCTCACCTGCACAAGTAGGGGGACATTAAAGTTACAGCCTATCTGTATTACCAAGTGTGTATGGATGTGTGTGTACAGTATGTTACCTTGATGTTAGGGGTGTACAGGTTGCGCAGCGAGGAGACAGCAGGGCTCAGGCTCTCTGTGCTGTAGGACAGCCACAGGCCCTGCAGGACTGAGGAGGAAACCCCGAGCTTCCTACTCAGACCCTGAAGACGAGAATGGAAACAAATAGTTAGACAGGCTAATATTAGACGAATAAGTATAAACCTGTAAATAAAAGTTGTCTTAAACATAAGCAACATTAGCATAAAAATATGTAATGTTAGCGTAAAAATAAGTAATGTTAGCACAAAAAATAAGTAAGTTTATCTTAAATATAAGCAACATTGGCATAAAAATAAGTAATGCTAGAATAAAAATAAGTAGTTACCTTAAACATATGCAAGATTAGCATAAAAATATGTAATGTTAGTGTAAAAATAAGTAATGTTAGCACAAAAAATAAGTAAGGTTATCTTAAATATAAGCAACATTAGCATAAAAATAAGTAATGCTAGCATAAAAAAAGTAGTTAACTTAAACATATGCAACATTAGCATAAAAATAACTAATGACATAAGTTTAATTTGAATTGTCCCCCGGGGACAAATAAAGTTTTTTTGAATTGAATTGAAGTAATGTTAGCATAGAAATAAGTAATGTTAGCATTAGAATAAGTAGAGTTATCTTAAACAAAAGCAACAATAGCATAAAAATAAGTAATGCTAACATAAAAATAAGTAAAGTAATCTTTAATATAAGCAACATTAGCATAAAATAAAATAAAAAATAAGTAATGCTAACAAAGAAGAGTCACTTTGGCGTTAATAATATTCTTTCTGTTTGGCTGTTACACAAGTGAAGAACACAGAAGCCCACTCCATCAGATATTTTATCAGTAGTGTCAGCGTGTATGAAAACCTGAAATTACATTAGTGCAAAACCTCTTAGACGACCATCTTAGATGACTACAGTGTATAGCCTATGCAACACTTCACTCATAAGAAGCTACTATGATGCAAGATTCATTGATATTTTAAACCCCATATGCAAAATGTATAAACATAAAAAGAACACTAAATAAATGACTAATGTATGGTGTTAGTACTTATAAATTCTCCTGTAAAGCATCTCCAACTTGTGTAACTAGTTCAATGAATGATTGACAATATCACACAAATTTGGATTACAAGTATTAGAAGGATTTGTTCATGTGTTTGTTCATGTATCATTAAATATACAGCTGTCACAGACAACTAAAAAAAAGAAATATCATTGTTGATAAATACATTAATTCAATGTCCTTATATCCACTTATCCTATAATGCGTTCTCAAATAACTGAATGTACTGCTCATAACTGCTAAATGCTAAATGGTAGGGTTAAAATAAAAATGATTTAAGAATGATAAGTAGAGCCGAACCAATATATCAGTTGGCCGATATTGCCTCTAACCTTGTAGATGTGAGCCTTCAGAATGTGATGTCCCAGCTCCAGTGTCTGTTGTCGGTTCAACTTCCCTTCCTGTCTGCAGAGCCAGAAGGCCAGGAGAGTGTGACCGCTCCTTATAGACAAACAGATGGATGGAGAAACAGATCAGCAAAAACCTCTTTCTTTCTCCCTCATTCCACTCTCGCTCTGTCACTGCCCATCAGTTACCTGGGATCACAGAGGAACCTGTCGTCTTGACCCTCCTCTCTCCACATCAGCCACTCCCTGAAGGAGGCGTGGTTTAGCATCCTGCTGCCGTCATTCCGCCGCAGCAGGAACGAAGAGAGCTGCTCCAGACGGTGCGCAAACTCCGCCCACTGCAGCGTTCCTCCAGTCAGAGCGCCAGCATTCACGGTCTCAAACAGCTGGAGCAGGAGAGGAGAGGAGAGGAGAGGAGAGGAGAGGAGAGGGGAGGAGAGGAGAGGAGAGGAGAGGAGAGGAGAGGAGAGGAGGAGAGGAGAGGAGAGGAGAGGAGAGGAGAGGAGGAGAGGAGAGGAGAGAGAGGAGAGGAGAGGAGAGGAGAGGAGAGGAGAGGAGAGGAGAGGAGAGGAGAGGAGGAGAGGAGAGGAGAGGAGAGGAGTGGAGAGGAGAGGAGAGAAACAGTCACACTTCAACATATGAAAAATATTCCAACAAGACCAAGAGTCTCCAGCCATGCTAGCTGTTTTTTGAGGCTGTACTTCTAAATAAGCTAAATTCGAACATCAGTACACAACCATTCTGACAACGATTTTGCTAATGTTCATCATCTTAGTTTAGCATTGTAGCTAATTAGCACTAAACACTAAGTACAACTGCGGCCAATGGAAGTGTCATTAGCTTTGTAGGTATTTGGTAAAAAGGAAAGAAGAAGACTGAACAATTTACTATTTTGACCAAATTATAGCACTGGTTGATAAGTGAAGGTTTTTGCATTTAACTCTGAGTAGGGATGTTAACCGATGACTGTTTGACCGATGGTTGACCGTATCAACGTTAACCGATCAATCTTGTCAGTTAAAAAAAACAAACAAACAAACAACTTATTTTTCGTTTATTTAATATTCTTTTTAGAGCTGTAGGCCAGTGTTGTCTGTTATGTTTTAGGAGAAGTTAACCCTTGACAGAAGTTGACACCTGTCTTTGTGAAAAATAAAAAAGAATTAAACACTGGTCGTGCTGCGGTTAGAGCCACTGCCTCTCACCCGGACGGACCGGGTGCTATCCCCGTGTCCGCTCATATCAAACCTGTATTTACAAAGCTATCACCTTATACCCAAAACTTTCCCAAACTATGGAGCCATTTGTGCCGTTTTTCCACCGACAGTACCAGCTCGCCTCGCCTCGGCTTAGCGTGGCTCTACTTGGTTTGGTTTCAGACGCGTTGCGTTTCCATCTAGAGTTAATATCTCTTCAACGTGGGCGGGTCGTCATCAATGTGAGCGGGTCGTCATCAATGTGAGCGGGTCGTCATCAGTGACGTACTTATCCATGCGACACATAAACAGGGCTAGCTGTGGGCTACGCAAAACACAACAATGGAGGACTTGGAGGTGATGTTGCACTTGCTGCTCAGTCTGTGGATTGTGGTGACATATACAGCTAAAGAGGACGACGAGAGAATTTCGGATTTAGCGGTAGCGGGTGTCAGGCTCAGACATCGCGCTCATCATGAGTCGTCAAGTGGCATCACTCTGTCCAATCAGTGGCCGGCTGCCAGCTTACGTCACACAGAAGTATCAGCTCAGCTCGGTTGGAACTTATACGGAGGTGATACTAAAAAAGTACCACTTTAGCAGGTACCAGGTACCAGATTTCGGTACTGTCCGTGGAAAAACGGCATTGGACTCCATGTTTCGCGCTGTGGGGGATTTAAAAAAAGTGACGTGAGTGGAAGGGCGGGGCCGGGGGAGAGTGTGTGTGTGAGTCGGAGGCAGAACGGGAGAGAGAGAAGCAGAGAAACAGCAGGCGGCTGGCGCGGCTCCAAGTGGCTGTTATTTCAAATAGCACATTTTAATCTGATCGGTTAACCGGTTTCAACCGGTTAATCAGGCTCGGTGGTCGGTCAAGAATATTTTTAATTTTCGCCATCCCTAACTCTGAGCCCACTGTATATGTGCACACACCCACACACACACAGACTCAGACAGACACATGCAGTGATGGTGTGTACCTGTTGGTCGGTCAGTGGGTGCAGTGACGCCACGGTTACGTTGAGCAATGGCAGAACTCTCTGAAAAGAAGACTGGGTGGGAAACCGCATGTTGAGCTGCAGCAGGTAGACCTCTGCGAGACTCACAGGAACAACCTAGACACACACACACACACACACACACACACACATATTTTAAGTCTTTCTGTCAACTAAATCAGTAAGGCATGCATTTGTGTTGCTCAATAACACAGCTCAACTGACTTCCCCTTTAACTGAAATTTCAAGTGCTTTTATCACTTACAATTAAATACAGTCCAAGTTCTTTCAGTGCATACTTCAACTTCATGCTTCATTTATCTGTGGGCTGGGCTAGATTTTGGATATCCTTATCTTATGATATACCATAAGTGTCTTTTTCTGGTTTTAAATGTTGCATTACAGTAACGTGGAACTTAGTTGACTGTTCTACTTGTTTTAATACTTGTTTTTACCCACTTTACCCATTATATACAAAGAAAGAAATGAAGAAGAAATGAAAATCTGTCCTGTTCTAGTATATCAATAATGAAATAATAAAAAAGTAAATAAAAAACGAAACAATTACCAAGTAGGTAAGTAATAACTGACGAACTTCATTTGCTTACAATACTTCTTTCCCTTCAGCACCACTCCACACAGTTCTTCCGTCCTTCCCAGCCCTTCCTCACCTTGAAGCTGGAGCTCTTTAGGACCAGGGATCCTCCCTCTATCAGATCCAGGGTCAGTTTCAGGTAGAGGTAAGAGCCCTTACTCAGACTCTTCAGGTGGCTGATCAGCTTGGCCAGTGCCGTGTTGTCAAGACGCCCGTTGCTCAGTGACACATTGCTCTGGATCTCAGCACTGCTGTGTATACGCTGCATAAGGTAACCCTGACAAAAAATGTAAAAAACACAGACGTATTGCTAGATAACAGACAGATCAATAGATAGACGAGCAGAAAGACTATGTGCATGTTTACCTGCAGGTCCTGGTCTATGGCATTGTTCTCTTCCATCCTGTCTAGAGAGATGCGATTAAAAGGCAAAGAATCTGTGATGTCCTGATTGAGATAAAGACAGAGAAACAGATTTTGTAAGTTCAACAACACCCTTTGCTGTGGTCGAATTAAATGTTTGCTAATCTCAGCCCCCTTTAGCCACTTCTGCTACAACAAGCTTTTCGTATCTGCACAGCACAATAACAAGGGAGGATTTACTGCTCAAACTTCCCCATGGCTTTTGCACAGACTGACCTTTAACATGCCCTACAAACGTGAAAATATGTGTGTGAGTTTCCCCGTTGAGCCTTTAGTTCAACTTTTTACATGTGCCTAACCTTGGCTCCCCAACAGGCTGGAGTCATGAAAACCTCTCTCAAATTAAAATCAATCATCTTACGTTGGCCCACCCAAGCAAGTTGAACTGGTAGAAAATGAAATTACAAGGTAAACAATGGGGATCCTCTATATGTCAGTAAATGAAACTGATGCAGTGTTCCTATATATATATAGTGTGTGTGTGTGTGTGTGTGTGTGTGTGTGTGTGTGTGTATACCTATAGAATATGTGTGTGTGTGTGTGTGTGTGTGTGTGTGTGTGTGTGTGTGTATACCTGCTGACTGGTCCTGACAGTGGTAATGACTTTCAACCAGGAAGGGAATTTCTGGATGTTTCGGCATAGGAAGGAAGTCAGTGTGTCCCCGTAATCTGGCCGGTGGAACTCGGCTTCATTCAGCCCATCAATCAATACAATAAGCCCCGCCCCGTCCATGTGCAACTTCCTCTCTGAAAAAACAATAGAACAGAACAGGTTAAGTAGTGACCCTGGCTTTACAGAATAGAGGCTTGCAGAATACAGTAGAGTCTGGATGTACCTCTGTAGAGAGCATCTAGTGGTTCAAGTATTCCTCTCTCAAGGGCAGAGCTTGGATCCTGGATGCAGGAGCGCATACTGAGCGTGCTCTGTAGCTGTGGTGAGCGGTGCAGCAGCTCTCGATAGGCCAGCAGCTTAGGGGCATTACATAGCATTGCCGCCAAGTTGTGGATGAACTCCGGAACCAGGCAGGTGTGACAGTTATCAGCTTGACAAAAGTGATATGAGACTACCTACAAGGACAGACAGGAAGAAATATGATTTGTGGATTTTAGCACGGCATCAGTTTATAATTGTAGATTTCTCTACCAGCCTTTAAAGAGGTCATATTATTCTAATGTAGCCAGGGAATAAATCCCAGCATTAAAATAGTTTGTAATGTTCCTTTAAAACTGAAACCATGTTACAGTTTGTGTAAATGTAGTTCCCTCAACATGAGGAATATCAGACATCTTTTTTGTTTTGGTAATTGTGAGCCCTGCTGCTATTGATCAGTGAGTAGAGACGTGAGGTCTCCTCAAGGGGGAGATTTGCGGCATGCTCCTAAGCATGGCCGCTGCGTTTTCTTTTTCACCATAGCGATTAGTCTGCAGCTAAGTTCGCTACGGTAGAGTGTGTGTGTAATGAGAGAGTGTAATCTTACTCTTACGTTAAGTAAAAGTTTAATTGATATACGCTTTGTTGAAAGACTGTGAGCTATGAAGCTACGTAGTTAATGTTCAACTCTCCAGACTGCTACAAGATAGCACACATGCCAACGTTTGTGCTAGTGCTTCATGGCGGGACTGTGACGCTCGGACAGACTCAAAGACAGTGCGCCACGGGAGCGGACCAACTCGGGTGAGCTGTGGTGGTTGAGGGAGACCTGCTGTGTCTCTCCTCCAACGTCAACGGACGTCGTCGCGGCTTCTGTGAGTCTCGGACGAGGTGGGGACTTCTTCCTGCATCATGGGCTGCAGGTACAGAGACTACAGAGAGACTGGTGGTTCAGCGTGGGTGAGTGAGCACGGCATCGGACACAGTGTCGCCAAAGTTTCACAAAAACTCACAACTGTGGATGCACAAACAGGCCTGCAATGGGGGGTTTGTTATTTTCTTTGCCGGCTGCTGTATTATTATTTTTATGTGGGCCCACATTACATTTGAAACGTAATATTCTGTGTTCCAGATATTCAGGGTTGAGTATTACTGGTTTCTATTTTCCTTTTTGAACGAGGTTTACAAATTTACATGAAGGATTGAGAGATTCTGTGCAATTTACAGTGTGATAACATTGCCTTGGTGAATTTTTATAGGGCACTTGCCTGGTTTTTGTTTTTTTACTTATTTCTGAAATTAAAGGTCAACTATTTGATTTTTCTGAATTACTTTAACTCGGGTTATTAATACTCTAAAAGAAAGAGAGTAACATTTGGGTTTACTAATTAGCCTTTTTTGATCATTACATAAATATTTTGATTGTTTAAATAAAGAATTCATTCATTTCAATTCATGATTCCCTTTGTGTCAAGTTAATAAATAGTGGTTAAAAATTAATAAATAGTGTTTAAAGGGTTAAAAAGTTATTTAAAAGCAGAGGTGCAAAGAGTAAAACACTAACATCCGGTGTCATTTTCAGTTCATGGTATCTGAGGAGTTCATCAGTTAAGCTGGGTTACAGGTCATAACGAGTAAAGCAATCCTATAGTTAATAGCATCAGACATACCAAAGTGAAAGAACCCTTAGTGCTGTATCTTAAAGTAAGGATACTTAGAAAGCGCCACACTAATTTCCTGGTTCATACATTTATTTTGGGGTCTTAATAGAATAGGTTTACAAAACCCACTATTTTTCTCATATGGTGCATTGCTGCAGCATCTCTTTTCACACTGTCTCTTGAACGCTCTGTTTTAACTACAGAGTCAATCTTTGGTGAGAGTTGCACATGCATATTACCTAAATGGCAGGATGTAGCCAATCAGAGGCAGAGTAGCTGAGCAGTCATGCCGAGCAAGGTATTGTGATTTAAAATAACACAGTAGCAACTGTATATATCTATATAACTCCTGTTACATAGTGAGACACAAAAGTTACGGAAGTAAAGGCTTGACTCCAAACCAGGCGTTTCAGGCCGTGCAGGAGCAGTGTTCTGTGGGAGGCAGTAACTCCCTTTGGCGTGGACTTTGGGCTTTTTCACTTTGCAGACCTTTTGCATGCAGAAAACATGACCTCTTTAAAGCTTATGAGACATTTTGTGTGTCTAAAATATTCACAGGCAACTTAAACAGTAACTATAGCTTTCAGAGAAATGTTATAGAGTAGAAAGTATTTCCCACTGAAATGTAGTGCATTGAGTATAAAGTAGCATAAAATTGCAAATATGCAAACATTAATGTTGCTAATGTGAACTAACTTTAACAGATACCATGTGATACCAACAGTGTTATTCAGCTCAGATCATAATAATTTTTTAAGGAAAAGAGGTACTTTTATTATATCCCTTTCTACAAGTTCTGTAGATGTATTATTTTTTAAATAAATGTCAACATAACAATGTTACCAAATAAGACCTTTAAGTACAGTACTTGATTTAATGTACCTAAACTTTTAGTTACTTTCAATAATTGCTTTATGGTCATCTATTGTGTGATACGGTAGAAATACATGAAGTAACATGGGGATCCTACCTGTCCTGCAAGCCTCTTCAACGCCTCCTCCTGTCTCCTCCTCATCTCTGGAGTCCCTGGACAGCTTCCCCTCCCTCCTCCTTCATCGCCCCCTCCTCCTCTTCCCAGGGAATCATGGGAGAAAGAAACAGCCTCTACATCTGGATTGTGGGGGGAGATTAATGGAATATTTCAACATTTCATATGTCAGTAATGATATACAGACACAAACCATCTCTCTTTCATTGTGGCTTCAGCCTTCTTTACTATTAACTACTATTTACATTTCTTCTGCTTTTGAGTATGTTAATATATATAATATACATAAACTATAATATATGTAATTTATATGCATATAAATACATAGATCAAACAAAAATAAATTCTAAAATAAAATAGGGCCTTCATATCTTTCTGGAACTACAGAATATTTTTTGTTCCTGGAACTAATTTAGATTTTATCATTTTATTTTATTTTTTTGGCATCTTTAACATAAATTGTCTGAAATTATGAAAAAGGACAGGTTAAATCACTATGAATCAGGGGTGGATTGGTCCTGTTTGATACCAAATCATGTAGACTTTCTGTGTCAAGTTGTTTTCTGGTGACTTTTATTTTCCTCATATGTATATGTTTAAGTTTAGCTGCCAACAAAATATACAAAATGACAGAAAATCTGAAGCGTCATTTATATTTGATCCCCACCTTCAAAGAAAGTGTAAACGTGATAGTACAAAATAATGTATTCCTTTTTGAACTACGAATCTCACCTTTCTATGAATCGACTCATATCTTACATTAGCAAGCATGGTTGGGATTCATTGGGTCTGGATCCAGACTTGCAGGGTTATTTTGCTAAATATTTTGAGAATGCACTCACAATGAAGTTTCGGCCAGTGTGAGCTTTATTGCAACTCTATCACCACTGATAGATTGAAACCAGTTGCACAAGTTTTCTCCATGCACCATGTTTTATTCATCCATTGTTTTAGCTATCTTGCCTTCATCGGGGAGGCATCTGAAGCTGGAACTCAAACTTATTAAAAACTTTTAAGTTTTGTAGGGTTTATAGAGATTAGAAATGTTCTCAAAGAACAGGAAACAATGCAAAATGTAATTAAAGGATGGATGTGATATGTTGAGGTTCTCTGCAGATTGACATTTGTTTGAAAAATACAGTTGACCGTGTACACACTTTATTGCTTTGTATTGATAAATTAAGATTCGACTTATTTACCCATTGATAGGTTGTATGTTTAATATGTATGGGCATTTATTGCTCTATTTTAGTATAAGTAAATGTGGCATTTTGTAAATATTGTATTTTGTAATATTCACCAACACCGAATCTGAAAAAAAGGAGGTAAACAAAGAGGTCAAGCGTGCTGTAAAAAATACAAAGCTGAAGTATAAGAACAAGGTGGAGGAAAATTTCACACAAGGGAGCCTCTGCTCAGCTTGGCAGGGGATTAAGAACATGGCCGCTGTGAACACTGCTTCCTCCATCCACAGGACAATCCATGTGGCCGGCAGCAGCCAGCATCCCTCCCCAACGACCTCAACTGACAACCCCACCCGACTAGAAGCAATCATCTCATCCCTCAAGCCTGCAGCAGCTGAACTCTCCTTCAACAGGGAGGAGGTGATGAGAGCCCTCAGGAGGACCAAGGAGAACACAGCACCTGGCCCAGACAACATCAGAGGTCTTGTCCTGCGGTGCTGTGCAGAGCAGCTGGGGGGCGTGTTTCAGCTATCCAAGGACAGCGGCACAATTCCCTAGCTATGGAAGCACTCCACGGCTCAGTCAAAGCTTTGAACAACCTGAGGCCTGTGGCTCTCACCTCTCTCGTGAGGAAGGCTATGGAGAGGGTCATAAAAAGACACATCATCACGCTAACAGACCCACTGATGGACCCTCTCCAGATCACGTACCGTGCAGGCAGAGGGGTCGATGATGCCAATACACTCATTATGGGCACTGTACACAAACACCTGGAACACCCCAACAGAAGACCACAGAGATGGTGGTGACCTTTTCCAGCAAGCAGAGGGAGCTGGCTGCAGCTGCCATCAGCACAATCCATGGGAGGAATGTAGAGCTTGTGGAGGAATACAAATACCTGGGCACAATTTTTGACAGTGCGTTTAAATTTGCCCCCAACACTGAAGAGATCTTCAGGAGATGCCAGCAGTGGCAGTATCTCCTGAGGAAGCTCAATACTTTAGGGGTAAATAAAAACATTCTACGGACATTTTATTACTCCTTCATAGAGAGTGTCATCACTTTCTCTATCACCTGCTGGTTCCACTCCATAAGCCTGCAAAACAGGACACGTCTGCAGAGAAGTCTGCTCTAAAATCATTGGACTGCTATTCAGAGCAGCACGAGCAGCAAACACTGAGGACAGCTCAGGATCCTTCAGGACCCTCCCACGCTCTGTTCCCAGCGTTTGAGTGGCTCCTCTCAGGACGCCAGCTCCGCTGCCCAGGCTGCAGAACACAGAGGACGAGAGCAACCTTTGTTCCCAAGGCTGTTCAGCTCCTGAACTCCAATCTACCCCTGCCCCGCCCGCCCCCCACCCCCGGTTTTAGGATATTGAATTGAATTGAATAATAAAAGATGATGTTAATATTGTGACATTAATACTGTAGTTACGTTGAGGTATGGTCTGAGTGCTGGCAGCGGTTGGCCACATCCGGTTTCCATGACAACTGAGCGCCACCAGACGGGCGATGATGGCCGTTTTGCCGAAGCCCATGTTGCCCACGATCACCACACCCCGACAAGTTGATGCGTCGCCTCTGTGAAGACAAGTGTCCACCTCCTGGAAGAGCCACTCCCTGCCGGTGAACAGCCAATCAGACGAGAGACCAGGAACCTCAAAGTGGAGGGGCTTCAGGTTGAGAGAGGGAGTGAAACGAACTGCAGGAAAGGAGGGGAAGAGAGGAGTGTTGTAATTACTGCTTGTAAAAGAGTTGTTTTTATGTGTGTTTGAAAGTATTTTTGTGTTTACCTCTGTGGTCCAGTTGACTGCGACCCCCAGAATTCTGTCTGGGCATTCTGAGGGACGTCCTTGATGGGATGTGTCTCTGCTGCTCATCCAGATAGACTAGATCTTCAAGGTGGGCAGAACTCGTGGCTACAGAGACAGAATGATGGTGAGAGTTCATTTTCTGCAATAGTAGGTGGTTTTGGATGGGCATGAAACTCTTCTGGTGGAATCATCAGTACAAACTGTGCAAGAAAAATTTACTGTTTTTTTCATAAAACGTCAAACAAATAAAGTTTACTTCATCTCACAAGGGGTATTCTGGTATGATGAATCCAGTGACAGCATTAACTAGAATTAATGCCTCGCAGTTTTATAGAGACCTTTGACCAACAAAATCAGTTCATCCTTGAGTCCAAGTGGATATTTGTGCTATTTTGAAGAAATTCCCTCAAGACGTTCTTGCGGTATTGCATTCACAAGAATGGGATGGACTGACAAACCTTAAAATATAATGCCTCTAGGCATAAACGTCTGTTGCCTTTGCTGCTAAAGGCAAGTGGAAGCTAAAGTTTATGCATTGCAGAAATCTGAGAATACTGCTAATAGTTTAAATCAGTTGACTTTAAGATTCTGGGTAAAATTTGGATAAATTCAGCAACTGTGGTTCATTGTTTTGTTCCCAAATGCAAGTGTTCTGAATTTGCAACAGGTGACAGCTGATGACATACTGACTGCATTTTTGCCAAGTCACAGAACATATACTTTATTTCTTAATAAGAAGTGTTGTGTGCAGAAAAAAAACATACATCATATTAACTATTAAGCATTAGGTGTATTCTCTTTACTAAAGAGAGCTAGGCTAGCTGTTTCTCATTGCTTCCAGTCTTTATGCTATGCTAGACCAAACATGTCCTGACTTCAGCTTGGGAAATATACTTTTCAGCTTTCTGTCTTTCTTGGTGAGAGTGAGATGAGACAATTACCAGACTGGGGTGTCTGTATGGTGAATATGAAGCTACTGTACAGTCAGTAGATGGTAAGCTTAGCTCAACATAAAGACTGGAAACAGGTGGTACCAGCTGGCCTGGCTTTGTTAAGGGGGAACAAAATCCATTGAGCAGCATTTCTGAAGTTCACCTATTAACATGTTACATTTGGTTAGCTTAATTCAAACAGAAACCTAACATGAAAACGACATGGTTTTACAGGAGTATGGGACTATTTCCTGGCCTTGAGCAGTGACTTCCTGGATTCTCAGCTAGTTGCCTGGCAACATCATTGTGTCGAAACATTTTCCTAAATGGCACAAAACTTAACAATATGTGAATGCAATGCAGTTTTGTTGCTGTTCTGAATGCCAGTCACAACCACATTACAAAGGTCCTTCACCTGTGGGGACCAAAGCATGGAAAAATAAAGCAAGCTAAAGCTAAAACCTAAAGTCAACCACAAACAAAATCCTGGGAATAAAACACTGAAAGGTCTGTTTTCAAACTGGGGAAAGGTCTATAATGGTTATTTACATATGCGGTTAAAAGTAAAACAATTTTAAAATAAATCTAGCTTTGTCTTCCTTTTCTTGTTTATCACTAGTTAAGTACAGGATGTGTAGGATTTCATCCAAGGAGAACCGTGTCTTGGCTTCCAGTACAGCTACTATAAGGCAGATCTGAAGCCTAACAAAGTTCTGATAAATGCTGGAACCTTCAGGTTGTCTCTATTCCCAACAAAACAGAGGGGAAACCTACCGAACGTTTGGTCGAATCAATCCAGTTAGAATCCTCCAACACAACAGAGAATGTCATCGCTGGCTGTGTCTCGTATCCTGTGTATGTGTATGTGTGTGCGAAAAACTTCATACATGTCACTTCCTTCTTCCTTCCTTCCTTTCCAAAAGTGCTCAAGGTTTTGGCAAGTAACAGAGAGGAAAAGACGAAATGGAGGATGAGATGAGCGCATGTCACCCAGGTGTCGTTTCTGTTGTTTTGAATCTACACATACTTACCGTGTTTTTACATTTTTGTACAAATGAGATATTCTGTAAGCCTTGGAGGTTATCTAAAGAGCCAGTCTGACTGTTTCATTAATAATGCTAAGCCAGCCTTTCCATGCCCTACCTCAAGCTTGAATGCAGAGTAACTATTCCTACTATTAATATTAGAATATATAAAGAGCTTGATAATACCTGTGGTTGTTAGTTTCATTAAGAACAAACAGTTATGTATAAGCAATTAAATGTGACGTCTTCTAGACTTTCAAAATGTTATTGTACTTAATAGATAAAATGTTGATAGTGAAACGAGACATATTGCAGGGGGTTGTGACGCTTAAAAAGAATTTAACCACTGTATTAAAGCTGGCACGATGTAAAATTGTGGATGAAAGTCTTGATGATGATAATAATGCAAAAATATTAATTAATTGGGCTTTCAAAGGTTTTAGCAGTGTTGGCTTTCTAATGAAAAGGTCACAGTGGATGCACTTTTTTTATTCATAAAATGTCATTGAGTCAAAAAAAGATAGAATTAAGTTGTTTCATATTATCCTGAACTGTAGTGGTGGAAAACTACACTGAGACAGTAATTGTTTGGAACCTTGCTGGTAATAATTAAGGTGAAATGAGGCTGTAAGTGTAGAAAACTATGTATAACTCTGTTTGTTAGAGGCCTTGATTTAAACCCAGAGTGGATATATAATAACAACTGAAGCAGCGCTTTGTTTGATCACTATCACTGGTGAACCAACTTCATTTGAGAAACAGTCATGTATTTCCTTCAGGAAACAGGAAAGAGTGTGTGGGAGTACACTGCAGGACTGGAAACCACTTGATTTTCACACACACACACACACACACACACACTACTTGCCATCTTACCAGCGACTGAATTGGGGCGCGGCATGAGGTAGACAGGGATGGAGTGGGTGGAGCCTAATGAGTAGACGGACCCTGTCGCTCTATCTGGGTGGAGTTTGTTGAGGCTGTAAGTAGAGGCGGCCATGTTGTCATCCACCCTGTACAGAAAGCCGTCATTCACTGTTCCTTCAGCGATCACATATGAGGAGGAGGTGGAGGCCACCACCGGCCGGCCCACCTGCTGCCAGAGGTTCTGGTTGCTTCCATGGTAACCATCGCTGGGATACTTAGTGCTATCGTCCCGCTCTGCTGCGGACTCCGCAGAATAGCTGGTCAACGTGGCTGAAAGACAGTGTGGCAACAGGGTTAAAAATTTCACGGTGTAAGGGGTCTTTTCTGAAGAAGCTGCATACAGTATGTCACCTATGATGCCGCTGTCTCTGCTCTCCAGTGTTGAGGTGGGGGACGTGACGGAGGCATAGTTTGAGGAGGTGGGCTTGTTGTTGTTGCCCTCCCCCCCAGCAGGAGGCAGTGTGGAGCAGGGGGAGGTGCTGCTACTGGCCAAACTGGAGGAAGGAGAGATCCTCTGTGGGGAAAAAAGAAGAAATTTTATCCTCACTTTCATTTACAGTATATACAGTACCATATGTGTGTGTGCATACATTTATCTATGTTCAATTTCAATTTTTCCCCTATTTTTTCTTCTATATATGAAACAATCTTTGGTCTTACTAAAGCAGAATAAAAAAAGTGGCACTGGGCCTGATAAAGTACAATTTATAAAATAATAATAATAATAATAATAATAATAATAATAATAATAATAATATACTAATACATTTAATAAAACTATTTCAAACTCATCTTTAGTTATGCATTTCCATGTTATGCTATTTTCTGCTTCTACTCAACTACATCTCAGAGGCAAATATTTTACTTTTTACTTCACTACATTTGTCTCACAGCTTTAGTTACTAGTTTAGTTACTTTTCAGATTCAAATTTTTGCTCCTCTTTTGGTCCAGTGAAAGCCATGGATCTCCAGATGTGTTGATTTTAAATGTTTGTGATTACCTGAAGGATGACCTCCTTCCTAAGATTAATAAACTCTTTAATAACCCTCTTGGAACACATGTTAGTACAAGCCCTCCTGGAACCGATAGAGACTACACTGCTGAGTCTAAAGTTTGAAATAAAAAAGAAAGCCTTAACATTGAAGTCTGTCAGAGTGGTCCATGCAATTTTTAACTGGATTGAAATCTCCCAAAAGGGATGTACATGGCTTGCTACTGTGACTGATTTGACCTAAGCGATTCACAAATGGGACAAACTGTCTTAAAGATTTGTATAGTTTAATACATTGTGAAAAAAAGATTTAGTTAGTTAAAAGTTTTAGAACACCCCAGTTTTTCCAGTTTTTTATAGAAATTCAAGCAGTTCAAGTCCAATGAATAGCTTGAAATGGTACAAAGGTAACTGCTGAACTGCCAGAGGTTAAAAAAAGGTAAGGTTACCAAAAACGAAAAATTTAATGTACATTTCAGAATTATACAAGAAGGCCTTCTTCAGGGACCAAAAAATGGGCTAACAAATCAAAGCTGTTCTGCAGCAATGGAGGTTGATCAAGCCTTGAAAGATGGTGCTACCAATTCCCACAGGTGTCCCAACTTGTCTTGATTACTTACAACCCCCTCTGTCTGCATAAAAGTAGTGTTGGAACACATTGTGGTACCACACCCTCGTGAGCATTATTTGAACAGTATTGTACTGCAGAAAGTATTGTGTTGCTATAAAAATGGCGGGAAAAGGCAATTTACAATGGAAGAGAGACAGACCATCATAACACTTAAAAATGTAGGTCTTTCCTACAGAGAAATTGCGAAGAAAGTCAAGGTGTCAGTGAGTACAGTTTCCTTCACCATCATCCTTCACTCGGAAACTGGGGGACTGACAGGAAGAGGTCAAAGCTACAACAGAATCAGAAGACAAGTTTCTGAGAGTCAGCAGCTTGCGTGATAGGCGGCTCACAGGAAAACAGCTCCAAGCACAGCTTAATAGTGGTCGTAGTAAGCAAGTTTCAGTTTCAACTGTGAAGAGAAGACTTTGAGTTGCAGGTTTGACAGGTCGAGTTGCAGCAAGAGAGCCACTGCTAAGACGAATAAGAAAAAGAGGCTTGCCTGGGCCATGAAACACTGCCAATGGACTACTGAAGACTGGAAGAAGGTGTTATAGACTGATGAATTGAAATTTGAGATCTCCAGTTCATCACGCAG